>NNCF01126939.1:529722-611680 GCA_002313205.1 Laupala kohalensis
CCTCAGGACATCGCAAGTTAGTTTAATTCTTACTTCTCAGAAGTTGGTAAAATAACGAACTCCATATATCCAAATCAATGTCCTCCAATGCTTACCACCCACATAACCAATTCTATGTTCACTTCCGAAACTAACGCCAGTGAAGTCATGGGAATCATCAGCTCCTTAAAAAACAAATTTTCACGAGGCATAGATGATATACCTGAGTTTATTGTTAAATCTTCGTCCCACGCTATATTAAATCCACTCGTAAATATTTTTAATAGTTCTTTATCGGAAGGGGTGTTTCCCAATATATTTAAGAGAGCTAAAGTGAAACCTTTACACAAGAAAGGAAACAAACTTAATATTGGAAATTACCGACCAATATCTCTACTACCCACTTTCTCAAAAATCCTAGAAAAATTGTTCTATAAGCGTCTTCTAGATTTTTTATCAAAATATAACATTCTCTCTGACGATCAACACGGTTTTAGGAAATCCTTTTCCACTACAAGCGCCATATTTTCCTTCTTAAACGATGTTACCACATCTCTAGACAGTGGAGAAAATCCTCAGGGTGTTTTTCTTGACTTATCCAAAGCATTCGATGTCATCGATCACGGAATTCTCCTTACCAAATTGCATTCTTTAGGCATTCGTGGACTTCCACATCAATGGCTAACTTCTTATTTAAAAGATAGATATCAACAAGTAGAAATATCCTATACTAAAAATAAAATACTTGAGCGTTGTCTTTCAGAAACAAAGCCACTTACTTGCGGAGTACCCCAAGGATCAATTCTCGGCCCTATACTCTTTTTATTGTATGTGAACGACATGTCATCATCCACATCAGATTGCAAAATGGTTCTTTTTGCTGATGACACTAATTTACTATGTAAACACGCCAATGCTCAAAAAGTTTTGTCTAACCTTTCGACTTGGTTCCATGCAAATCGTCTCATTGTAAACACTGACAAAACAGTGTCTATGTCATTTCACAATAGTATCACAAAATCTTTACCCCAGGTTTCTCTTTCTTTAAACGGAACACAATTAAAAACTGTTACAAATACAAAATTCTTAGGTCTCCATATTCAAGACAACCTCAAATGGAATTGTCACATTGACAATCTTAATTCCCAATTAAGCAAATTGTGTTACGCATTCCGAATCTTAGTTAACGCAGTTAGTCCACGTATTTCCCGTTGCGTATATTTTGCAAACGTTTACTCCCATTTACGTTACGGCATTACCTTCTGGGGTAATTCCGGTCAGAGTATTCAAACTTTCAGAATTCAGAAGAGGATAGTTCGGATAATTTGTAAATCTCACCCCCGAAACTCTTGTAAACCTTTATTCAAGGAATTAAATATCTTAACACTTCCCTGCATTTATATTTATGAAACGGTCGTGTTTGTTAAGACCGAATTACTGAAGCACCACCCTTGCTTTATACGAAACAGTCTCGTTCACGAACACTATACACGCAATAGTAGTAATATTCATCGCCCTAGAGTGTCAACCACTCTTTGCCAAAAGGGACCATACCATTCGGGAATCGTTCTATATAATTCCCTGCCCAAGAATATAAAAGATATTATGAAATTGAATATCTTCAAATCCGCGGTTAAAAACTACCTCCTGCACCAGTGCTTCTACACTGTAAAAGAATTTATTGATTTTAACAAAAGTTAAATTCGTCTTGTGCTTTATCACGCCATTGCTGTAGTACTTTTTAAACAACTTATAACAATTTCAAAAACTATTTTCTTGCATGATTGTGTTGTCTTATGGCTCATATTAATTTAGTTTTATGTGTACTCAACATTGGCACGTTTGTGTACATAAATTCTGTAGCCCCATCCTGGCCCGGGTTTTTCTCCGGTTTTCCTTCGGGTAGAGGCGGATTTATCATACAGGTTCTCTAGGCTTTGTCTAGGGGCGGGTCTATTGTAACAATAAATCGTGAATTTAGTGTTATTTCAATTTTTAAGCACTATACTCAGAATAATCTATAGTTCGATAATAACTTACATGTAATTTTTTGCTTAAAATTACAAACATATTGACATTCTATTAGTATTATAACTCGCAGCTAACTTTTTATCTTATCTAGGAATTTTTGCTGAATTTTTTGAATCCGCCTCTGCCTTAGGGCCCTTGATCGGAATTGATGGGATGGTCCCTTGCTTGCTTCCGGAGAGTAAATTAGTTTTTTTCCCTCCACGTGGTCATACGCAGTTTGTACTGTTTTTTGACAATAAATTTAATTTAATTAATTTAATTTAATTAATTAATTTAATAATTAATTAACAATAAAATTGACTTAAAATTAAAACTTTTAGTTCAGTTTAATAGTGAGTTTAAAGTTTCTACTTTCAGCTGAGCTTCAATACCGTAAATACCATGGCCAAGAAAGGTCTTGAAGGAGATTAGTTTTATTTATCCTGGAAAGAAACTGAAAGGAGGACATCCTGTAACAATTTTCCCTGGAAGCCAACATAACATTTTATTTAGGTGTAATGGTATGTTGTCCTATTATTTGTAGGTTACTAATATTTTTACCGACAATACATTAGTAATTATGCAGAATCAGTTGTATTGTTAATTGTCTCTTGTACGAAATCATTTATGTTGTAAGTTTTAAGATGTTTATGTACATTTTGTCACGAGATGTAAATCATGGTGCTATGAATATAAAATTCTGGGAAAATTAACCCCAGGAAAACTAATATTTGGACTGAAAAGTATGGGAATATATGATTGTTTTCGATAATTTTAAGGTATAATTTATGTGTTTCTTCCGCGTTAATGGTTTTGTAGGCAATATGGTTTCTTGTGCAAAGTTTAAATTAAATTAGACTGCTTGTAATCGTAGTGAACATAATAATAAATTAATTAATATTTTATAAACATTCAGTCTTATTTATTGTTTTAAGATAAGTGTTTAGAGGATTTTTAATATTGAAATTTATCGCTAAGCCTAATTCCAATTTTTGCAATATTAGTGCAACTTTTAAAGATACTCACAAAATACTTTAAAAGGATCAACCTGAAATTTTAAGTAAGTTCTAAACACAATAGATGTTCGGATTTTTTTTCTCTTTTTTCTTTTCCTTTTCCTATTTTTTCATCTCATCAGACTAAAATTAAAGTTCACTGATGATATTGAAGTTCAACAAACGCTTTTGCGCGATCCTATCTAGACCAAGTGGCTGCTAAATGTGCTCTCACAGTCCAAAAATAAATAACGCTCCAATCGATACTACAACAAAATATGGTACCACTATCGATGCTGCGTTCCACAAATAAAAAAGACGCCTACATATAAACCATAAGGTCATAATAATTATTTACATCAACTGAATCATCACTTGGAGTATTTGAATATAAATAGCTAAATTACATAAACATGGATGTGTTATATTTAGGTTATTTGCACGAAATTTTTCACCTTCAATTCAAATTATTTTTCAAAGCATACACATTATTGTTTCACTCAATTGCACAATTTATTTCTTGATTCAAAGTAAGAGAATCAATATTCGATCATTATAAACATGATTCTCAATAACTAAATCTTCAAGGAATAAAAAAGAAATTTCCACTTTAACACGCCATCAAAAGTACACGCAACTATTTAGTTCGAGAGTCTCTGGTCAAGACTCAATAAATAGATTAATGCATAGCAAAGATGCGCTTGATTCTCATGGTGGACGATTTGGTATCCCATTTCGAGTAAATTGTCGTGACATTTCGTTTAGAACATGGATATTTTTTTTTAAATCACAGAGGACTGAATGTTTGGTTTTTTTGTAGTAGTGGTCATGTTAGCTTGAAACTCGAAAAGAGCACGCGATTGTTTATATTTCTAATTCGTATTTTAATTTAAGGGCATGAAAAGCCCCTAAATGTTACCAAGAATGCGTAGAGCTTATAAAATAGGGTACTTAGAACTGTACATTACAAGCAAGCTAAGAAACATCTAAAAATGGCATCTTTTACTTTGGAAATTGGGAATACTTAAGTCTCATCTACTTTCATAAGACATAGTTACAGCTTAAAACAATGATTTACTCACATATTCAATAAAATCTTGTTACCGAAATCATTATTGTAGACTAAGTACATCAAAAGTTAATATTTTCCCGAGGAACGGGGACCAAAGGAGTAACTTGCTCATGAACTAATTAAATCCTTCTCCTCACACCAACATTTATTTTCCTTACTTCAAGTTGTTCTGCATTTTTTAAACTCAATTGTGCTATACGACGTTAGCTCACGGATAAAACAAAGGACTTCATCACGCCAAATTCGTCATTTTATATGCGAGGCGCCACTGAGAAGAATCTCGGCAAGCTGGGAAATTAATATTCACTCGAGGAAGACTTCACACTGACCTAAATTTAAATTTCCTAGACTTTGTTGGAACACTCGCGTACGCGCAAGAAATTTTAAAACCTAAAGCTAAAGACACACTTGCGTTTGCGGAGTGGAGCGATTTTTCCGCCGACCAGTGTTATCTTATGGGCAAAGACATACCTAGCGGACGCGAAGCGGAGCGGGCGCGGAGCGATTTTTCGCCCGCTCCTTGTAGCGGAGATCTCCGCTCATTTCTGTGGGCCGCCGAGGAGACAGCACGTGTTATCTTATGGGCAATGACACACCTAGCGGGCGCGGAGATCTCCGCTGTTTCCTGCGCGACCATGTCGCCTGTTCAAGTGTTAATAGATGGATATATTGAGAGAAGCGAGGAAGACGGCGGGTGATTTCTTTCACGGTGCTTCCCTTGAATATAATTTCCTTTAATTTCTACGGACTGATTATTAATTATATCAATGTTCATATTAATTATTGCAACACTGAATTACAATATCACTGAGTATTTGTTCTAGTGCTTTCTCACTTCTATACGAAAAAAGTTTCGCGTCCTCTTTAGTGGAGTTCGTTTTTCTGAAGCTTTCTTATTTTCGCGTTTTACTATTTTTGACTTCTTCGTGTTTACTTCTGTTTGCATTTTAGTCTTGTGAGATTTTCGTTATGTAATTGTCAAAAATTTTGGCGTGGTTTTAGTTAAATAGAGAGAAATGCACATTTTCACATCTACATTTTAAAGCTTTACATTTCAATTATTTGTAATATTTGATCCTTAATTTGAGTTCTATGTCGCACTATTTTTGTGAATTCATTGTGAATCTTTGTGTCATATTGTGAATTTGCATGGTGTTGTGTTTTTGATTGTCCGTGTATTTGAAACGAACAAAACAGGACTTCCTAAAAATCTAACAGAAACTTTTCGAATAGGGAAATTTCAAAATTTTGGGTAATTTTGTCTGTACAGTTCGTTTTTAATTATCAAAATTATATGATATTAACAATATTTCAACATAGATGAAAGATTGTTCTACAGTTGGTCTTATTTAAAGTGTAAATTAAAAATTTGTATTATTACTAAAAATTAACTGTTTTAAAACAAAAAGTATTGAGTCAATCATGTTAAGTATTTTGAAAGGTAGTTATTTATCAATAATTATTGATACATTACATGGTAAGAGTATATTTTAAAAGGGAATTATATTTGAATTTAACAATTATAAATTCTACTATTAACGTCCATTATATATATAATAAATAAATAAATTACAACACGACCTTTTTACGGACAATTACAATACAGTTTGTTCTTATTAAAATGCACAATGTAACGACAGGTGGTTTGAGTCGTCGTTTGGTGGTAACACATTGTAACAAACATTATCGTAGCAACATATTCATTGCACATTCAACAATAAATATTACTTTTAACATTTTCATAAAATATAGCTATGTGTTTCACAATAAAAGCGTTGTGTAGTTAGCAGGCAGTTGCATGGATGCTCTGTACAAGACATGCGCGAAGCATGTCTGTTTTCATCCAGAAGTGACCTTGTTCCTTCCATCCCTACTCACGTTCCCCTACTCCTGTCCGCTGACGCTCCGCTAGGTATGTCCTTGCACAAACGGAGCGGGGCGAAGAGGAGAAAACGCATCCCTTGGGCACCTTCGGGGCCTGTTGTGGGATAGTTTGACTTTGACTTAAGAATTTTGGGCTAAGTGAAATTTGGTTAAATAAATAATTAAGTTTCTCTCAAGCGATCAAGATAAGAGTGTCGGATAACTCGCTGACCTAGTAGTGATCACATGATCCATGATTCCTGTTCATTTTGATTTTTTGAAAATCATTTTTGTCAACTTGGAGGACAATTTTACATATAAATAAATACTTTTTTATATGATTCTAGTTTATTTATTTAATGTCTTTCGGCGAGGTTCGGCCATGGTGCTTGATCTTCCAATTTCCCCCGTTATAGTGGAAGTATTTCCCATGAAATCTCGTATATTCACTTACGAAGACTTCTTTTGGCCAGACTTCTAAGTCAATATTCCCATTTTATTTATCTCATTGTACAAATAAGTTATAATCCAAAGGAAATAAAAACAAGAGTGTCGTTGCGGAATATCACGAATGAATACTAAGAAATCATTCTCTGAAGGTTATTTTTCACATCAACCAAGTGTTGGACGAGGTTGTAATTAACCCTTGTATATAATAGAATAGTAAAAAAAGTCTAGGCATTTGTGAATGATTATATATTCCATGAATAAATGCAAATTTAAAGAAGATAGTGGAAAACGTAAAATGTTAGATGTCGGGGTAGCGTGATAGCGTTAAGTTGACAATTTGTAGTAATACGCCAAATAAATTTACTGTAAATAGAATAATTGCGGGACCTGCAAAAAGAAATATCCCTCATGATGAATACATGAAAAATGTTGGAAAGAGGGTTCGGGCTCATAGATAGCATTTCGAAAAGGCCCTTTAATCGAGTCCAAAATTTCATGAGTTTCGACGTACGAGAGTGTTTTGGATCGAGATGATTATGATTAATAAATAGTATTAATGATTGTAAAACCACAATGCTTATGATAATTAGGATTAATGAAACAATGAAGTCTTCCCAAGAACGGAGAGACGGCCTTTTTAGACAAGCGGAACATTCTTTCTATTCCTCAGCAATTGAAGCAATCAAAATAACCTTTGCACAACCTGCGCTAATGGAGAACATAAAAGTCGTTCAAAAGTTGACTGATGTTCAGGTGTTCCTGTATATTTTCTTATTAAAGCACCCACAGCTTACATAACATGTCATTTGCAATGCAGCTAATGAGCTTAAAAGTAGTCCCCTCAGTTGCTTAGGCAACGATCCCAAAGGTGGGCATGTTTCTGGATATGTTCCAACAAAAAGCTCGCTGGTTCTCTGGGAATAAGAACTACAGTTACTCTGCATCACGAATTATTCGAGCCAAGATAATACTGTCTTTGAAGTCATCGCACTGGTCTACACTGGTAACCACAGAGAACATCGTTCCTCACAGCAAAGCGAAAACTTGGTCTGGATCAAATAATCGACTCGGTTCAGGTACCGGTTCACCGAATTTATAAATATCGGTTCCGGTGTAAAGGCGGGCTCTACAATCGAAAAGAGAGGTAACGTTCTTTCGGGTTCTTGTTCTGAAATGTTCAGTGTTCATGATTTACAATGTTAATGGCATAATAAAATTAATAAATTAAATGAAACACTAAGTCCAACACATTTGTGTAGGGTACATCGTTAGATGACTTTCTTATATTCATCGTCGTGATGCGCGGGTAGATTTCAACTTGACAATAACATCACGAATATTAAAATTTGAGCAAATTTTCCATCACCAAGCAGGAGTAAATTTTCAAACTCCAAGCACGTAATATGGTGAATTGAAACTATGTTTCACGTTCTACCTGTTCGTCGGGTAAAATTGACATACATAAAACCTATTATAAATGAAGAATGAAATGAACGAACTCTATTTGTTGTATTTGCATCTGTTCATTACTACTTATCAGTCAAAAGCTGCCTCGTGTCTCACCTTAATAATGAGTGATTTCAACTTCACCTAGTCTTTCTCCAGGTTTTCAGGAGAAAATTTTCAAATTTTTTGTACTAGTTGAGGATGGTTAAACAAGAATTTAATACAAAAGTGATTTTGTATTTCATTGTCTGAAATGCGGGTTATAGCTAAACATTTCCACCCCATTGTTCTGCTTCAGATAATTAAACTATTATATTCTTATGAATAAGGAATTTGGGATCTTCCTAGACTCGTTTTTTTTAATTTCACTTAATTCTACTGAAGTAAAAAGTTACGTCAATTAAGAAAATGTACGACTATGTCAAATATAGATTCTGATGATGCACCGATTCACAAAACTTTTTGCTCTAGTTGAAGATTATATAAATCATCAATAGTTAGTTAATACAATAAGACAAATGAACAAATTATTGTTGTTAAATTTTACGTTCGTTTCAAAATTAAGAGCAGAAAAAATTCGGAATTAAAAATCCAAGTTTCGCGAGTCGGCAATTTTCATAATAAGTTTCCGGAATTTTTGACGTTCAGAATCGCAAACGCTGCGTAGTTAACGTTAGTTTTCTATTGAGGGTCAACCCATATAAAATCGACCAATGATGGTCGCGTCTAAAACTTACGTTTTTTTTTACCTTTTCACCCTTAGTTCACCTGTATTTCGAGAGTTGAACTGTGTATTTATTTATTTTTTAGACGGCCTATTAATTTGTGTGAGTGTGTGTTGGGGGGTTGGTGCGGGTAGGTTCATTTTGCATGCGCGTGTCGCGATTTCGTACTTTTCAGTGGTTCGCGGTAAACTCTGCAGCTCTTCTGTTGTTTTTTTTAATATTACGATGAAACAAAAACAAAATGATAGTATATAAGAAATACTAGAAATTGAGTCACACACATTATTTTGCTTAATTCATTATACAGAGCTAAAAATAATATTCAAATTTAATGTTAAAAATAAAAAACTCACATATTAGAGGTCAAACATTTTGTAGTAAATTTCAATAATCACATTCAACATTTTCAGTTAATATTGTCTATACATTATATTAACTCCCAATGAAGTTTTGCAGCTGTATCATCCTTTATTTTCTATTAATGTTCAAAAGTTGCGATTTTTTAAATACCACCTTAGTGTAATCTAAAATATCTCAAAAGGGACACGTTTTAAATATCCCATATCTTCACTAAACAATATTCAATATAGTAATAATAATTCATTAAAATTTGGTCACTGAGACCTGGCTGGTTAAAGAGNTAAATACCACCTTAGTGTAATCTAAAATATCTCAAAAGGGACACGTTTGAAATATCCCATATCTTCACTAAACAATATTCAATATAGTAATAATAATTCATTAAAATTTGGTCACTGAGACCTGGCTGGTTAAAGAGCTATATTTTTAAAAAATTAGGTAAACGTACTAACATTAACGTATGTATCAACGTAATTGTATTGAATCGTTCGTCTGAACTATTCATTTCACAAACTGATGTTTCATAGATGTTTTATGAAATATTTGTACTAAAAATGTTCATAAATTAAAAAAGGAAAGTGAAAAATAAGTTAATTATGTGCAATAAAACTTTCGGGAACCTCTTCAATGCCTTATTGAAGCTCATGAAAATGTTTGTTTAGAACACAAAAAGAGCTACAGAGTTTACGCAAACCACAGAAAAGTAGGAAATCGCGACACGCGCTCCTACAAAATGGACAACCAAATTTAAGGGATCGTCTAAAAAATAAACAAATAACCGTTTTCTACTCTCAAAATACAGATGAACTAAGGGTAAAAATAAAAAATAAATAAATTATGACACCGGTTATTTTATTTTTTGTTGGTCGATTTCACATGGATTTTCTCATGTCATTTCAAAAGACCAAATGACGGGTTTCGGAAGAAAACGATATTACTTATCTGCTTGTAAAAATACAATTTCGACAAGTATATCACAATATTTTAATAAATCATAAATGATTCTTTATCTATTAATTACTATCAATTTAATCGATTCAACAGCTATTTTCTTTCCACTATTCGTTTTTAGATATACAATACATTGTAATTGTATACATATTTCAAGTAAAATTACTATTTTATTCCCTGTAAGAAAATTCATGTATTTAAAAATAAAATTCTGTGGGTCCGTAAGTACATTTACAGGATATATGATAATGACATGAGCTGCCCAGAAGTATGACACTCTCCCATGTTCTATTATTTATTTTCCATTTGCAAATGGTGTGACGTGACAGAATAATTGGTGTTCTGAGAGAAACTTGCAGCATTAGAACTCATTATTGATCTTTCCTTATTACGGAATATAATGAACGCTTTATAGAGAGACTAATATTTTCCCACGGCGCTACATGGTGTGTTTTGCGCGATTCACAAATTACATTATCTGTTATCAATGATACTCTACACTCCACAGAAAACGCCAGTAAGACATATTGTTATTGTCAGCGAAAGAAAAAACTGTCCCTGAGTACATGCAAAGACCGAAATAAAAGTTTCTTTGTAATAACGCAAAAACGGAAAACTTTTGAAAACCGAAATGTAACAGAGTGAGATAGACTTGTGTATATTATTGTCTTAATGGAGTAAGACTGAATTAAGTCATGTAATTTAAAATATTTTAACTCTCAACTTCCGAGTACCTACTCGTGGAGGAGAGTTTGTAACGTCAACAGCCAGGAGAAAATTGCGACGGACCGGAACTCGAACCCGGGACCACCTACTCTGACCGCAGGTGCGCTAACCACTGCACCACTCACATCGACTCCCAAGTCCGTACGCAACCTCCACCTGGCCTGATCCGGTGAACCTGGGTCACATCCCCCTTCAGGAGATAAGTGACCACAGGTGGCTTCAATGCTGGTAGCTCTTAAAGCCGGTTTTCGCGTACCTATACGTAGGATGCATATTTTAACTCTCAACATATTTTAAAATAGTTTTCAACATTTCCATTTTTAAAACTTTTTTTCGTTTTTTTAAAAAATGTTTGTGTTCTAAACATTTGTATTGTGTAGAACATTTTAAAATAAATTAAGTCCTGAAGTCGTAAAGAAGGAAGGTTTTTGTTGATTAGATGATTTTTCGAAATCTATTTTTTAGTTTTAAAAAATGAAGGAGTCATAATACCGACAAGCTACGAAAATTCATTCCCCTATTGTTTTGGAGAAAAATCCAATGGATCTGTGAAGAAATTTCGCAGCGAAGGAACCCCACACAACAAAATGTGCGAAGAAATCCTACAACCCTTTACCTGCGCCGAAGAGAAACGCCTCACCTTTCCTTACCTGTTGTGGTCGATTTTTTCATTTATTCACAAGTTCAAAATCCTAGTACGTATTGCTATAAAATAAACCATTGTTCTAACATTAATAAATGACGGATGATTTTTCTCGTTTGAGATAAAGCACGATTTGAATCACACTTGTACTACGACGTTCCGTTCCCTTCATGACATTCTCTCTTTTTAAAGTAGAGTTACCATTCTAAGCTTAGACAAACGCAGCAAAGAAATCAATAGGTCGATCGATAAAAACGCCGACGGATATTTATTGTAGATAATTTTAAACACGCATAAATTTTAGAAATACACTTCTATCATTTAATCACTCAAAGGCGTGATTAAATATAGTGTGGTGGGAATTGGAAATTTTACCAAAATTAATTCTATAGAGTCAGTACCGAATAAAAACTAGGAAATAGTTATCAAGAGTTAACATTGGCGGAAGTACATATCATTTTCTGAGTAATATAGTCTTATCTCAATAACGAGACATCGTAGAAGAGTGATTCAATTTTTTTTATTCGTCTATCGTAGACGAGAAATATAAGCCGTCACTTAGTTTCGAGCGATTAATGTTTTCTTTTTTAGCATCTTCAACTGGTGCTCATCTAAAAGGAAATGAAAGTGCAAGGAATTACTCTTCCCTTAAACCTGAAAGGTTGACATTATTCTTCTACCTGACCTGCGGGGTTTCCTCCCTATGGGATTTCTACGCGACACCATTCCAATGAATCCTCCACCAACTTTCTACGAAACTGGCAAGTGCCTCACAATATATGGTAGTTCAGTTTTATATACAGTGATAGAAAGAGAATACATCAAATATCTCCTGAACGAATTAAGATATTGAAGCCCGGTTTTCACTAAGATAAGTCGTGACATAGGGTTAATCATTTGACTTATTCAAATGATGGGTAGTTTTTTAGCAGCAGAGATATCAATATTCAATTTTTACGGTACATCATTATGGGTCTCTCGTGTTCTATCTCCTTAGTATATCTTATTTTTCATTTTTACGAAGTTTTATTTTCATGACAATAGGTTTTATTTGTTTCATTAGCTTGTAGCACATTTATCTCACGGATGTTTTACAAATGTGTCTGGCCTCTTTGTATTACTTTAAAGCGAAGAATTAATTGGTACAGTATATTTGAATGTGGAAAGGTAATATTGTCTTTGCAATTAACTGATTTGGCTCCTATAGAACGTGAATCCAAATTCTGGAAAGAACTTATTACAATGATGATTATTACTATAACTTTGATCTAATATTTCTCGGTTTTCTATAACAGATGTTTGGATGGTTCTTTGCTTGTTTTTGGAGAAAATACTAAATCGATTCCTCTCCGAAGGCGTTAACTGGTTTTACGGTTCTGAAGGTTTCACTGTTCTATGTTAATTTTTAGCACAGATGAGGCGCAGCTTATTTTCTGGGCAACAAAGCGTATTTCTGCCGGGGGTTAGATCTTCAGCCAGATCAAGCAATTTGCAAATGAATGATTCCGGATAAATTTAGTAATTGATTTGGTCATGCTTAAATGCCTCCAAATGTCTCCCCGGTGAAACCATTTTCCGTACGAATAGAGAGGAGATTGATCTAACGTCCCAGCTCTTCTGTATACCTTCCCATGATGAAAATCCTCCAGCTCCAGTGACTATATTACCCATAACACCGGATTAGGAAATTTTACTCCAACACACTGCACAATAATTTTTCTATAAAATAATGGAACAGTTGATCTGAAGAGTAAGAAATACATCGCAATTTACGCTGACTTATAAACCTAACAATCAAACAATTAAAATTTAAAAAGGTCATTTAACATAAACCCTCGTAAAGGAAACAGATCTCGTGTATCGTTTCGCAAGTATTAGTGTAAAACAGTGATAATTGAGCAAACAAGCAACCAACAGAAATTGAAAAGAATGTGAATTGGATAAATAGAAACGATAGATGTAAGGCAAAACCAAAAGTGAAACCTCAACAATATATGATAATCCTTTGTACACCTGAATGTTTTCCGAGGTAAATCGTAATCAGTTTATCCAAGATGTCCGGTCGGAATCACTGAACACAATATAAGCTCGAATGAAGAAATTTTCCCTCTTCGTCATTCGCAGTAGGAAGGGAAAGTAGTATCGGAAAAGCGATTACTCCATCAAACCTCAGATGCTTTTCTGCCAGATCGATAACCGAGACTCCCCTTCAAAGACCGCTACGGTCGATTTTCAGAAGCGGCAAGTGTTTGGCAGCTCCACACCAGTAATACGAGTCGGTCGGTTCCACAGGGGTCTGAACACATGCGTTTCGTGAGGGCCTAGTCCAGCAACAGGAGGCTTACTACCATTAACAAAGGAAAGGCGCATAAAAAGGATGTTGTTTAAACTAACAAACAATCCCTCACCAGTGGTTATATAAAGAGGGTGTCAGGGGTAGGATTCCTCTTTCCCGCCCCAATAATATTTCCTGTGTATCTTGCAAACGTTCATTTCTAAGTTGTGACTTTTAAAAACTTATTGTACAAATTAAACTCCTAAAGAAAAACTTTCTGCTGTTGCGCCATTACCAACAGAAAAATATTAAAAATAAACATGGAAAAAGGTATTGATGAATCAGGTAATAAATGCAATAGACGTTAGCATTTTACAATAAATTATGAATTTCAATAAAGTATGAAATTGTGTATCTAATTTCTTAAAACTGTATGGAAATGTAAAACGATATTTTGGAAATACGAATTAACGAGTACGATAAACATATATTTATATTATATGTGTCGGTAAAGCATTCTACAAGTACATATACACACCGTAAATGATATCTGCTATCCATTTTTATGCCCTCCTTCATCAAAATGTGAGAATACTGCCCGTAGAAACGATAACACGTACGTAAGCCTATTTAGCTATAAAAAGTAACAGATTCTTCTCGGATGTAGTGCCATCAAGTGGCTAAATAGCCTGGCAGTAAATTTCTAAAGAGCTTGGCATTAAGTTTCTAGGCCTTGGTTCGATACATCCGATTTTTCCGATATTTTTCGTAGGATTTCATTCATTCATCAACATACACACACAACATTCAATAAAATTAGTTTTATTAATGAAGATAATTAATATACCAGTACTGTTTTTACCTTTATAGAGGTCCTGTGCTTTTTGCCCTTTAAAAAGAATTTCAATCCTTCAATCGGACGTTTTCTGTTCACCAAAATGGTTTTATACATATTTGGAATATAATGATAAAATCAGGGTAAAGATAACATGAAATATCGTTTTTACTTTTATCGTTTAATTATTTGCAATCTTGAAAATTGAATTAATAATTTTAGATGCTGAAAATATTTGTATGTTCGAGAGAAATTCGTTACTTAATAGAAATAAATAATGATTGAAAATTAATAATATAATTATAAATATCGAATTTTTAAATATCTTTCGGGGACCTGAGCCAATGCTTGCTAACCCCTTGTGGTACTGATTGATACTCATTGTAGAGAGTCAAACTAGTACGGGAGAAAACGGAAACAGAAATCGCGATGTATGAAACAAAGAGCAGGGGCTTAGCTCAAACTCAACTTGTCGTGTGGGCCACATCGTAGGACATTCAACTTCCAGCTTCTACATGTTACAGGTCAATTTCAATGAAAATGGCTGAATAGCACTGGCGTGCACAAAGGTGTGACAGCCGCCATATAAAACAAACTTGAGGCACACAGAGTAAAACGCATCGTGGAAAATATAAATCTGCTTGATCCACGATGTCGCCTGAGTTATTAGAGCCACTCTCATTATATTTTCACGAGAAGAATTTTTTATATTCATTAATGCTTCTATAGATGTAATGATAGATTTGTGAAGTGCTTTCAGTTAAGAAATTGTAACTTTAATAACCCATCTTCATATATTATTTTACTTATTTTATTCCTTTTGGCGATGTTCAGGCCATGAGACCTGCTCTTCCACCTAACCTTAGGGCTTGGGTATGAGAATTAGGAAGGAGAGATGTTGGGTTGCTGATGATACTGAACCAACATTTGTCAGGAGTAGGTGAGGAAAACCCCAGCTGAAAACCTCACCGAGTTCCGCCGAGCAGGTTGTGAACCCACGCTCTACCGCTCAACAGGATCGTGAAAGCGAAGACGCTACCACTAGACCATCGCTGTCCGTTACAGATATTACATCCGTAAATTGTAAAAATAATTAAAAATTATAAGTTTCATTTACGCAGTAAACGTGGATCTATGGTCTGATTTATTCATAATTTGACACTATTCAGTATTATCATTTCAGAAAAAGTAATTTTACCTCCAAGTGTTTGGTGCCCTAAAATCCCCCTAGGCCGCATCAAATTAAACTCCTATGCACACCGTATCTGAATAGTGTGAGCTAAAGGTTCATAGTGTACTCAAGAAAAGTGATTCTGAGGAAAAGGTATATCGAAATACGTATGCCACTCAAACTCATCCGCCGTAGGTGGCTCGAAGATGGAGGATCAATAGTAGAATCTAGTTTGCCTTTTACGAGGGATTTAACCCCTCAAGGCAATGGACAAACCATTAATATTTTCCAACTCGATTCAGCCTATCCTTCAGAAAACAATGCCATAATGTGAAAGAAAGCATGAATTAAAATGTATTATCTTTACATGATTTCCTTCAATTTCTTCTCAATAATTTGCATTCCCTTAACGGACACTGAGACCGCAGTTTCTGTTTCTGTCAGCGCGAAAACTTTGTAAATAGTGAAACTGAGTTCACACAAAAAGGAAATTTATTAAGTCTTGGGATGACAAGATACTATAGTTCCTTATCAATGGGAAACCAGTGAAAGCGATACAGAAAAACAAATTTCGTCGAGCCGCGCAAAGCGGCGGATACAGATTTTTTTTTTTTTTTTTTTTGGGGGGGGGGNTTCTAAACAAATTGTAAGTTTAGGTCATTTAAGTGTTAATTAATATGTGGTTTGGTAAAGTAACACATTACTTTCGAGATTATTTTTAAATTTTTGTGCGACAGGGGAAAATAATGGATGCAAAACATTTATTGTGATTAAAGATGCAAAAATTTTATTCTCCTCTTTAAGGCACAGAAACGTTTATTTTTTCAAGGACAATAACAAAATGGCACTGAAGCTGCTGTTTTTGCAAAAATTAAGTATAAATGCGTCATTAATTCCTGAGACATTGGCTTTGGCCGAGTCGGCAAAAATTCATTTAAACAAAAAATGTTCAAAATTGCTCTAACATGAAAAAATATATAGAAAAATTTACTTTTTTGCAATATTAATCGAAGCATGCCACTTAAATTTTCTACGCAAGATTATACGACTGAAAATCCAATTTATCGATAACAATATACCAAAGCTCTAACTCCAAGTGCTGAAAAATGGTCTATGAATATTGAAGTATGGGTTTTAAGTTAAAACATCATGTTAGTAAATCAAGCTTCAATTTATTTACAATTTATTTTTGATTTGATTTGATGACATATCGGTCTCTGGACGAAACATGAAATTTGGAATGGCCTGCAGATTGCAACTATTGATTCTGTTCAAACAACAGTTAAATCGTATTATTTTTAAATAGTAATAAATACGCTCAGAGACATTATTTAGGAAGAGACCAGATTAAGTACTCTTTAATTACGTATCTTCATATATTATTATCACGAATTTTGATCGGATTTTTCGTAAGAATACACAATTATTCATATAAACGTTACAAAGACTACTAATAATTGAATTAAGTACCTATAGTTAACCTGGAATGATAAATCATTTAGCAAAAGAGCTGCGTGGAAACATAAACATATTATGAAAAACCTATTCTAATAGAAAATCGGCCATATGAATTATACATGATAGTCTTACCCACGAGGAATCCCGCCCGAGGGTACTAAAATGTTTTAATGTAATTGGATGAATGAGAAATATTCTTGATATCGCCTCAATGCGTAAGAATTATGCAAGTTGAGAAGGCCGAATGTAAAGCCGAAGGGATTGTAAGCTGATATTTCTGTTTACGTCATGAGATTTACAGAGACCCTGGTAGAGCGGAAAATTCGTGGATGGAACCTGGGTTCACCAAAAATTTCAGAGGATAATAGTTTACTCGAAGTCGGAGACTTTTCATAACTTTCATATAAGTCTATAAATCTATTTTGATCATAAAATTATGCTCTATTTAGTTTCGATTTGGCACAGTTAACTTTTTTTCGTTTAACAGAATAATTCTTAAACTGATACTTGAGGGGAAGGGGTTTCAGCCCCCGTAAGTCGTCGTCCCCGTGGGTGCACCACTGCTCTAAAACACTACCACCATTCTCATGGACCTCCGAAGAACGTATCTTCCCATGAACGTATCATGTCATTTACATCAACAACCGCACTCACAATCATAAAGGCACCACTACCGCCGCCGCTACAACTTTGTCTAACTGGGTATGACAAATCGTTGCTAAATCGTATCTACAAATATACTGCAGTGCTAATTACTGATTAAAACTCATTCAAATGTGTGAATATTCTTGAAAATCATAAACGCTTTCGCGCGACTAAAAACCAAATCTCTATGGGTTTAAGGGGGTTAATGCCCCCCTTGTATCCGCGCCTGGTCGCGCATGTGTATACTTTTCTTGTCTCCTAGTGACAGGTTTCGTATTTCTTACAACTCTCATCGATACGAGCGCTTTTACTCTAACTGGAGTAATACGTTGTCTGACAACGCCAATTCACTAATTATTAGTATAGTCTGACCATTATTATTAGTATATGTTACTATTGTAGTCTACTTCCAACAACCTAGTTGCTACTTTCAGTAACTTTCATTGCAGCACCAAAATTTCCGTAAACTTGCGCATTGCTTTTTAACTTATTTTCTTACTGCGACATTACTCTCCACAACTGATCAATTATGAATATAAAAGAATAAAGGGCGATATCACTAAACATTTTAATTGTTCTTGTACTAAATAATCTTTATTATAAAGTATATTCTGGGAAAATTCATTTGATTTTTATATTTTTGGCCAACCTTCCGAATAGTACTATTTTATTCACTCCATAAGATTTATACCACGGATTAAATTGTACAGACAGTAATGCCCCTATGTTACTGCCACAACTGATGAAAGAAGCCCGAAGTTATTCGAAGAGAGGGTCAGGCTATTCTGGCATCTGACATACAAAACGTGTCGAGCGAATGAGCCTTTTCCGACACGCTTGAATCTGACTGTATGCTTGTGAGTGAACAAGACCAAAGACGACGGATAACTCAATGCAGGGTTTGCCGTTTTAAAACATGGTTCAAAAAAGCATTTGGTTTTAATATTGTAAATACTTCTATTGTCCCTACTTTTTCATCTTTTTACAAGAACTAGGACATAAAATTTCAAAAACTGAGATACAACAGTTATTGGTAACAAGTCATTATCTTGTGTTCTCTGAATCATGTCGGTGTAATTTGTATTAGTCATTGTTTTTATTGTTATTATTTCTAGATTACATTGCAAAAGATAGTACGCTAAATATTATTAATGTTTAATATTTTAATTATCTTTCTTACTTTTCCTTTATTGAAGCTTCTATCGTGAAAAAATAAAATTTAACTGAAACTAAAATGTTAATATTATTAGCAAGACCAATTTTTCTTTTCAGTATATTAGCAGTGCAGACAGTGGCTTAAAGAACAACTTGTTTTAAATTTAAGAAACCAGGGTTGTTTGACTTAAAAACATATTTTTCAATTCTGATTCTAAATAAATCTCTTCAAATATTCAAATACTTTGAGTTCATAATGCTTTTCAACGGATCAAAACTAAGACTTTCCAGGTCACCGGAGTCAATAATTTTTTTCTTTTTTTGAAACAATATCTCATAATTTTTACATCAAACTTTCTTAACCATCCTCAAATGTACATTTAATTTTATTTTCTGTTTTGGAGACCACCGCGTTCATTGCGAACACGTATTAACTAATCCGATGAAAAGTCGGAAGTGGAAAGTAATATATATTCGGGATTATTCATTACAATTTTCTTCCTAATTATCGAATTTACGTCGACCATTCTTCTTCATTCCCCGCTCCTTCGATCTCAACTTTTGTGCTGATAAGAAAAATATCTACCGAAAAGTGGAAAAACGCCAAAACCTAAGAGCTGAACCGAGAGATCGGCCAGTGACCTCACAAAGTACGTCAGAACGAAAAACGGAAGGCGCTGCGGGGAGGTATAGGGATCTTTTCAACGAGAGAACTTGTTGCTTCCTCTTTCTTCTCCCTCTCCCATTGACAAGCTTTCCTCTTCTTGTTTTCCTGAAGTTGAAGTGAGCACTCCAATTAATCGGATGGCAGCCTAGACCTTCATTTCCTACAATGTACCTCGTTATGTCTCCTGTTAGCGTAAGTTACTCAACCCGATGCCAAACTTTTAAGAAATATCGTGGGTATTTACTCACACGATCAAAGAAATTTACTATTATTTTCAGTAAGGATTTCTAGACTAAATCGCTCAGATAAATATACGTGAAATGACGCAATATAAAAAGAAGAAGAATTCTAACTCATAAAACCCTTAATTTCCTGTGTTTAGTTTTCTCATATCCAAGTCCCCTGTTATTAAAAATCTACTAGCAGAAAGGCACCATGTCCACATTTTGTTAGTGGAGACAAAAACCTGCATAAAAGTAGTAAACGGAAAATTGAAAGCGTTCCCAGCCTATCATGAATACAAGTATCCTATTGTGGTAAACGTTCCGTTGATGTATGCAAAACCATAATTGACAGAACAAAGGAAATAAGTATTGGCCAGCAAAATTGAAGTTCAATTTGTTGACTTTCTGCAGTAAGCGGATGAATTGTCATGACACCACTATTCGATCCGCAGAGTATCCGACGATTTTTAATGATTTCTTTGAGACAATCACAGAAATCAACAACTTGATTGAAGGTGTAGTAAATCAACGAAACTTTCCAATAGGTCTACTGCATCAGGATTCATCAAAATGTTATTACTACCGTTTCGGGCCCCTCGGTTTTTCGGAGGTAGGATTTTACAGAAAATTCACAAAGACATGATAAAGACATGATTTTCCGCTATATGAATCTGGTAACCGTTCTAGTTGGAGAGGAAAGATTAAAAATCACAAGACGTCTCCAGGATACGAGTCCTGGTCGTCAGACTGGTAAATCAACGTCCCAGCTACTGTTCCCCACGACATAATTAACAACGACGTTAGAAAGCTAAGCTTTTGCTTCTTCAAATTGGTGAAGGTATGCAATATGAGACTGAATAGACATGAACATCAAAATTTAAGCTTTACAACCTGAGCATGAATATTTTCAAGAATGTTCTGATGAGTAGTGAAGGCATCATATTTCCTGACTTTAACATATTTCATCGTTGAATCTAATTTCTTGAATCGTCGTAAAAGAAATACTATGGAACTTACTCATTGTAATGTTGACTGAAATAATTGATTAATTTAATCTACATTAGACTGAACCTAATGCATACAGTCTGCGAGTTCGCATAATTAATTTTCTACGAATGTTTTCCGTGCATCATCATTATTTTTAAAATGTTACGGAATACATACCTCGAATAAATCTCAAAAACTCATGAGTGGAAAAATTCACATTTACGAGTAACAGGAGACTGCAAAAATATCGCAATGACGTAAGTATGTTGAAAAATGCACAGGAGTTTAAATCTCGAAACAAACTTCAGAGTGGTAGGGTAGACTACAGGAAATAGTAATCTTCACGGTTTCAGCTTCATGATAATTTAAAAATTGATTCTTATTCACGAGTTAAGTTGCAAGGTAATAAAATTTGCCAAGCGCCATTCTCGCGTAAATTTGATTTTCATGGTACCTACTAGTACGCTGCTTATTTCCTACAGGAAGAAGTATACTGAATGATTTCCAGACGAGTAAACTATAGAGTTCAAGAAGTGCATTAACCATAAAATATTTACGTGTCGTTTATTACATTAAATCCCTCCCATCGATACATATCCGAACATGAAATGGTTTGTACGCTGCTTCCACTTCATTACAGTTAACGTTAATGTAATAGTGATTTAACATACACTACCTAGGTGTGATATTGTTCCTCACTTTACAATTAATATGTATAAATGTCCCAAAAATTTGCGTTCCTATTCTGCGTGGGAAGAAAATCAAACGAAGTATCACACTTTAGAGCATTAAATTATGGGTTAACGATTTCCTATTGTTTCATCTTTTTTCTTTTCCTTTTCGAGATAACACCATTTAAAAATTACTTCTTTTGAACGCCCACCTTATCCACCATGATGGGCAGAAGTCCTCCGGAAAGGATGTTCAAGTCCTGGCGGGTCCGACCAACGTCTGTCTCCAGAACTGAAATTGAGGAACTACGTTCGTGTGCTGCCGGATATTACCGTCAACAATCGCCGATTTGTAAGATAGGTATCTGCCTGGGCGCCGTTTCAAAATCTCACGGCTATTTGTCCCACGTATAAGTTCTCTATCACGTCGATTTGTGAGGTTTACTGTACAATTCTCAAATGTTTTTGTACATTTTGTCTTTCAATTTCAACATTGTCATGTGTCAGGAACTTCGTATGTAATATATAGCACTTGTACATCTTGAGTGAACAAAAGAAATGTCATTAGACCTTTGTCATAACACTGCTACATTTTAAATTTTCATATAGCTTAAAGCATATTCGCATTAAAACAAATTTGTAATTCAACTTATTGAATAATAGATGTAGTTTTAACTGGTACCAGAATTTTGTACCATAACATCATAATGTATTGACCAATAAATACATTTCCAGTCTCAAATATAGATTTTTTTCAAATTTTTCTTTTAGTGTGGTAATGCAAACCGAAAAGAACGGTAGAAATTTTTATGTCATGGATTTCTTTATTTACAATTCTGATAAATGTTCTTTCAAAGCTTTATAAAAATACCCGAATGAAGAACAAAATAAAAACATGATTAGTCAAAGAATAACATTTATAGTGAGTATTACAGATAAATATGATTAAATTTTAATACCGCATTGAGTATTATCATTTGCTATTGTGTATCTCGTTTCGGCCAGCTAAGGACCACGAATGACGAGTGCCAGTAAGGTTCAGTTTTTGTGTGAGTTTACTCACTAGACATTGTGAATTTTACCGAGATCGGAGGAACAGCGTCTAGATAGGATCCAGATTGCTGTATCCGAGTATTACAACTGCGGTTGTTAGCCGCAGAGGGTGAACTTTTCATACATCCCAGCTATTTAAACTGAGACATGGAAGTGAAAAGCTACAAATTTTATCTTGCCCCACCTGGGAATTGAACCCGGGATGACTTTGTAACGAGCGATCACGCTAACACCGTAGCCACAGAAGAAATTTGTCATATGCTATTATAACTATTATCATAACTGTTCTGTTGTCATGTTTACATTGTTAATGTTAAATACGAAAGCGAGCGAACTTGCATATAACTAGCAGATATGGGGAAAAGAAGTGTTCTTCATATTACTCAGGTCAACAAAACAGTCTTGCTAAATATATTTAAACGTTCAAATTGTCATTAAAAATATTAGTTACAATCAATTTTCAACTAGTAATATTATTTGATAAGTCGGTGCTAAGCCTGGGGCTGGTTGGAATATCGTAATCGGTCCCACCCCTCCACCCCCAGTCAATCATGTTGAGTTCAAAATCCTGGGAAAAGACAGGAATGAGAGTAAGTGTATGTTTGAATGCCACTATACAGCCTCATTCAACTGAGGGATCAGATTGACATAATACGCATTGTAAATTATTAACAGATAAATTGCATTAAAATCAAAGATCCCATGAGGTCCAACACCTTTAACACTGGGTTGATACATGATTATGGATATTTTAGCTGAGTTAAGATTAAAAAATATTCAAATTATCACCTTAATACTGCAAATTATAATTTGCGTAAAAAATAATTAATTCATTTTGTATTTCATTGACTCTTCATCATTTTGTCACTATTTCAAATGCTTTGCTATTTTTAAAAGTATGCTTTTGTTTTCGTTTTCGTTGTTCGTTTAAGAAACGGATATTACATAATCTGTTAATAGTTCCCTCCTGTTAAGTGCCTGAATTCCATCACCCTTTTTGTTGTGGCCTATACGCCATGTTGCATATAATCAGTGGCGGATCTAGACCGTACTCAAGAGGGGACCAACAGGGAAGCATTTAAAAATTACGGTTTTACAACACAAATAATAAATAATTCGGTATTATTAATAACAGCAACAATTATTTATTAATGTTATTAACCTGGAGTTATTAATTTCATTAATCTGGTATTATTAATAAAATAACAATTATATTTTTAACTTATATTTTATATTAATGCAAGATCATGGCATGAGCTGCACATCAACTTGTAATATAATCGTCCGCTTGATAATACCGACGGTTCTTCAACAGAGAAGAAAACGTAGGTATCCATGTCATAACGAAAGAACCAGGGATAGAGAATACGGTTACAATGTTTAACTTAAGTTCAAATTTTGTTTCTTATGCACAGTTTAAACGAAACCTTTACAATCTTCAGAATAAAGCAAGCAGAAATTTTATTATTACTCGCAAAAAGTTCTTTATCGTGTGAGATTAAAGGTTAGTGACTAAAAGACGTTGGTATGGATAATACAAATGGCGCAAATTAAGAAGAGTTCTCGTTTTAACTTAATGAAATATTTGAATAATACCTAATACTCTAATACCTAATATTTTAACGATACTCGAGTGACCAGACCTCTTGCTCTTAAAACATATTCTCCTGTTTATCCAATAGTTTGTATCCGGAAGGCATAGCTAAAAACTACGAAATAGCTCGCATCCCTCGTAGACCAAAAACGAGAAAATAAACTAAATAACATTTCCTCTATCATAAGCATTCGTGGGAGTAAGCGTTCCTGGCAACTATACAATTTACTTCAAAAGTTATTATTCGACGATCACGTTAGAGACTTCCCAGAGTTCCTGTCATCTACAATGTGGCTGACGAAACAAAAAAATTCAAAAATTTCAAAAGTCATGGCATTTAATATGTTTGCTCTTTAAATTACGTATATGCTATATTTTATTTTTTTGCGAAGCAAGTCTTGCTAGAGTTCGTAAATATGTCAGGTTGTCTCTTTCGTTTCCTTTCTCAAATAAATGGATAATTATTATAAATCCTGCAAACGGGGATATCTAGATTTTATCGAGTTATCTGTTCCTTTATGTAATTCATCTTTTTGCAAAGGTACTTCAGAAAATTGAGGAATAAAGGCAAAAAACTAAATTACCTTCGCAAGTCGAGTTATGTAGACAAATAATCAGGGAATTCAATAATCCTTAATATTAAATTATTAGGAATGGACTTAAGTTGATATTAAAAAAATAGGTTAAAAAATTGATTTGGAGAAGATTATGTGTATTACGGTACGCCTATAACTGGGAAATTGTAAGAACTCATTGTTTTCATTAATCCACTTCTTCCTATTTATCCCACCCTAACACGTTTTTCAGAATAATTAATTATTTCATCAACAACAGTAATTTTCTAATAATTACTCAAAGATTCGTGAGATCAGATTTTGAAATAATTACCCAAGATTCGGCTGATCCTCAGACTTCTACAAGTAAAGTTTCTCGTTGAGTCTTAGTAATCACGTTAAATAATTAAACAATCTAGCAATTCAATACAGTTTTCGGCTCATGATTAAGCTAATGTATAAAAATCACGATGAAATTAATTGTGGAGGAGAAGGGGTGCGCAAGCTTCAGCGGTCTACTCTTCATTTGCCTGATCTTCTCACTTCACCTTCAGTACAGATGACAGGTAATGATTAAAATTTACAATATTTCTGGAAGGTTTCATTCAAATGAATAATAAATAAATTTAAATAATAAATAAATGAATGAATTTACCGTCAAAAAAATTGCGTATGATCACGTGGAGTACAATAAATAATTTACTCTCCGGAAGCAATCAAGGGACCATCCCATCAATTCCGATCAAGGGCTCTAGGGTAGAGGCGGATTGAACATTTCAGCACACTCTTTAGATAAGAAAAAAAGTTAGCTATGTGTTATAATATCAACAGAATACCAACGAATTTGTATTTAATAAAATACAAAAAATATAGTTCACAAACACGTAATATTATCGAACTATTCGATAATATATAGTTTATAAGTCGTAACTATTAAAATAAATCTTCATTCGAGATTAATTATTACAATAGATGGCTGCCCCTCGGCAAGAGCAGAGAGCCTGTATATAAAATCCTACTCTTCCCGAGAGAAAACTGGAGGAAATCCGGGACAGGATGGAGCTAAAAAATTAATGTACACTACCGTACCAAGATTGAGTACAGATGAAATTAAGCTTATAAGAATAATAAGAAAACAATAACAGCACGCAGGAAAATAATTTTGAAATTTAAACATTTAGTTTGAAAGTGCTAGAGGAATGGTGTGATAAAGAACAATATTAACTGATGTGTTTAATATTTAACAGAATAATTTTAAAAATAAATACTTGATGGGAAATAGAAACCCATTTTAATTTTTATTAAAATCAATTAATTATTTTATATTGTAGAAGTAGTGGTGTAGTATATAGTTTTTTACCACAAATTTGAAGAGATTCAATACAATAAAATATTTAGCGTTCTTGAGGGAGGAATTATATAGAACGATTCCCGAATAATATGCTCCTTTTTGGCAAAGAGTGGCTGACACTCTACGACGATGAGTATGGTATAATGAGTATTTGCCTATAGTGAGTATTGTGTTCGTGAACAAGACAGTTTTGTATGAAACAAGGGTGGCACTGTAGGTATTAACAAACACAACCGTTTCATAAATATAAATGCAGGGAAGTGTTAAAATATGTCATTCCTTAAATAAAGTTTTACAAGAGATTCGGGGATGAGATTTACACATTTTCCGAACAATTCTCTTTTGAATCCTGAAAGTTTGGGTGCTCAAAAGGTAACGCCGCACCGTAAATGGAAGTAAATGTTTGCAAAATATACGCAACGGGAAATATGTGGACTAACTACATTAACATTAAGATTCGGGATGAGTAAAAAAATTTGCTTCACTTGGAACTTAGATTATCAGTGTGACAATTCCATTTAAGGTTGTCTTGAATGTGGAGAACTAACAATTTTTTTTCGCAACAGTATTGGTTTTCTGTTTAACAAAGGAGGCACTGGAAATAAAGATTTTGTGATATTATTGTGAAATTACATAGACACTGCTTTGTCAGTGTTTTCAGTGAGACGATTTGCATTTAAAAAAACCGAGAGGTTAGACAAAGCGTTTCGAGCGTTGACATTTTGTGGCATCAGCAAAGAGAACCATTTTGCATTCTGGTGTGGAGGATGGAATGTCGTTCACATACAACATAAAGGGACATACAACCTAGGGGAACTCCGCAAGTAAATGGCTTTGATTCTGAAAGGCAATGCAGAAGTACTTTGTTTTGTCTGTTGTAGGATATTTTTTAAATAGGATATCCTGTTGATATCTTTTAAATAGAACGTTAGTTGATGTACAAGTCCACTTATACCAAAAGATTCAATTTTAAAAGGACAATTTCGTGATCGATAACATCGAATTCTTTGGACAAATCAAGAAAAACGCTTTGTGGATTTTCTCCATGGTCAAGAGATATTGTAACATCGTTTAAGAAAGAAAATATGGCGCTGATAGTGGAAAAGGACTTTTTAAAACCGTGTTGATCGTCAGAGAGAATGTTATATTTTGATTACAAGAATCTAGAAGACTCTTATAGAACAGTTTTTCTAGGATTTTTGAGAAAATGGGTAGTACAGAAATTGATCGATAGTATCCAACGTTGAGTTTGTTTCCTTTCTTGTGTATAAGTTTCACTTTAGCTCTCCTAAATGTTAGGAAACACTACTCCTGATAAAGAACAATTAAAAATATTTATAGGTGGATTTAATATAACATGAAACAAAAATTTAACAATGAATTCTGGTATATCATATATCCCTACTGAGAATGTATTTTTAATGTACTGATGATTCTCATCACGTAATGTCAGTATCGGAGGTGAACATGAAAAAGGGTACGTGGGTGGATGAATTTGGGGGACATTAATTTTGAGATACTGAATTTGATATTGTACGTACTTCTGAGATATAATAATTAAATAACTGTCCTGTGGATTTAATACGATTTTGCCTTCGTTTTGTAGGAAAATGTTTTCTCCGCGGACTTTCAGAAGGGGACGTGCGATTTTTAACAGTATACCACGTGGTTTTGGTCCGGTAGTTCGATTTTTATATCTGCCTCTCATTTCCCGTAACTTAAGCTTCACAGATTACTTTTCAAAGAATAATCTTATTTTTATGGAAATAACCAGGAAATTCGGGCGGTTTGTTATAGAGTTTTGAAAGATAATATTTTTTTAAATATTTGTAATTACGCTCATTTTTTTAAGAATTTCTTATGATTTAAATATACATTTGTAACGGTTTTCAGCACTGATGATAGTCATGCAGTTGGGAAGGTTTCACATAACTATAAACTTCGACAGCCTGACAAGATCTCTTTCCTTTAATTATAAAATTCCTTCTGTATCGAATTTCTGCATACAACGGCAATAAAACTGTTCAGAAAATGTAGTAAGAACATTGAACATGTCAATAACAGGCACGGCTCTAGAATGTAAATTCCGTGGTACATTATTCACTCTTTGATCTATGACCTAAATATAGAATATAGAACTGCTCTTAGGTTAGAAATAGAAATGTTTAATGCCGATCATTCTTTTTATTTCCAGGAACGAGGAGGTTTCAACGTCACAAACCACTCCTATGGCTAAATACGTAAAGTACAGTCAAGTTACATACCGGAAATTCATTTCCTATTTTCTGGGAAAATTAAATTCACACAACCTACTTCCAGGTAACCTTCAACCACAACACCTTTTGAAGATCCAGCTACTACTCGTAACACTAACAGAATACATATAATTCCATAATTTATTAGAAAGGCTCGCATTATTAATACGAGTGTCTAAAACAAATGTTTGCAGTATGCTTCCTTTTTCCTTTTGTACGTCCTTCCTACGATATGAAGTTCCCAAATTCGTACAAAAGATATAAAATAATTAAAAGTATTTAAGAAGTTTAAGTTAAACACCCCATTAAAAAGTTTGGAAATTAATTTCGAAGAGTTTGCGCCAGACGCGCGAAGTAAGTACAATTTAGATTTCACTTTCTGGAATCTTTTTTTGAAGATTCGAGCAGTGTCTCTGGCAAGAGAAATCAGACGTACAAATCGCTTCGAAAGAAACTATAAAAAGCACCAGTAAGATCGAAGTAGCCATCGCTCCTTCTGGCAGTTTGCCCTCAGACCCCGTCTTTCCAACAAAACAAAAGACACTACGGGAGGAAAATAAATGCATAGCTACTAAAATATCTTTCGTTCGAATAACTTCGAATTCACTCCAAGTCTTTCGGCTCATCGAAACCCTCAATTTAATTAAATAATTCACCTGAAATATCCGCAAGGGAAACAGTACACTCACCCATATATCCCGAAACCAAATATAAATAATTACAAAGTTCTTATTCCCTCTACAACGTTCTCTAATAAATAAGCTAATCCCACCTCATAAATAGACCTCTAATTCCAAAGTTCGCGGTAAAGGCAAGATAAAGAAGATAATGGTGGTAAGTTTCACGTTGTTTTGTAGATTTCACAACTTTCACTCATTCCCTGTCTGCAACAGTACTTTCAGTATACACAAATTCCAACATTCACAAATAACCTATTCTATGAAAATTTACATACACATAGAGATATTGAGAAAATTGCATAAAAAGAAATTCAAATTTAATGAGAAAAGTTCACGACAAAATTTAAATGATATTTTTAAAATCCTGAAATGAATTTAAAATAAACGCGAATATCATACTTTACAAATATGACATTAGGAAATTTTATATTTGAGTTAGGAAATAATATTTTCAGAGAAGTTGTTTATCTCTTCAGAGAAGAAGTTAAATTGTATTTTCTCTTAACATCGAGGTTTTTTGTCAGTCGCTAAATTCCAGAGTTTACAATACTATAATGTCAACCGATACAAAAATCAGAATAAAATCATATCAAAAATAACTTCATTCCAAAACATAACACTTTTTTTCAAAATATCGAATCTGTCATACTACCACCAGTCCTTCTACTATGCGGACGTAACTAAAGAGATACTACACAATTCTGGGTTCTATAATATTGAGATGAAATATGTTGAGATGAATGTTCTGCATAATATTGAGATGAAATCTTTTACAACGGGTTCAGGAATTCAAATATAGCCTCGTCAAAAATTGTATGAAGAATCGTCACATCCACCAAACCAGTGACTTAATTTATGAAAAAAGAAGTTTTAGAAGCACTTAAGGGAGTTTTTTGCATCATGAAAATTACATTGATAATCTTGCATTAACCCTATCAAAGAAATGTAATTATTCTATAAATGAATAGTTTAAACAACTAAATTATTTGCTAAGATCAGTTCGACAAATAATTATCATTAATATCTTGAACCACGAAATAGTTTCTTTAATTTATTAGTTTCCGTATGAACGAATTTTTTGACGGAAAGAAAAGGTTGTATCCACGTTCAGCAAAGAACTGCACCAGACACAGCACTCGCGTCTTATCAGAAACTCAGTAAATTGACAACGGAATGAGATCAGCCAAACCATTCAGTTATACGGGTATTTCAAATTAATAAACAAATGGTTTTCAGTGGGTTAAATTTGTTTCATAACTGTGTCCACTTCGTGGTTCATCTTCACTTCTTTTATCCTTGAAACTTCATCTGTGAAATGTTCAATTACTTAAGTTTTTTTTCAGAATGAGCCAGTAAAAGAAAACGAAGAAAAAATACTTCAACTAAAACAAGTTTGTTTTTTTTCAGAAAATTATAACTTTCTTTACAGTAGTACGTCTTGTCGCATAACACTGATGTGAGGGTTGTTTTTGGTATCTTAAACCTTACTTATATATACCATATTTACTGCGTAATTTACGCATCCCAATTTTAAAGATGATTCCCTGGAATTTTTAAAGTTTTGCATAATTTACGTAGGCTAATCTCGATTACAGAAGTTTGTTGTAATGTCTGCTCATTACCCGTGTTCCGTCGGTCTGTCGCACGTCACGACGTGTGACCCGACTAAACCTGTTGCGCCGCTGCGCACGTTCCGACGTCGCATAGACTGTTAACGGGTGCACAGGCAACACACGCAATTGATTCACGAGTCTCTGATGTCTGAGCTTTTACCAACAATTCACGGAAGATGTGGATCACCCTGGGCAGCAACAGACCTTCCGTTCCGACGGCGCAAGTACACAAATTTTGCCAGAAAATATTTCTTTGTTTTTCGCATAATTTACGTACCCCTATTTTAAGACCAATACTTTCGTCCAAAAATGAGCGTACAATACGTGAGTAAATACGGGTAAATGTGAATGTGCATTTATCTGTTCGCGGAAACTTCTTGACTAAATTACAGCACTAATCAAAATAAAATTCGTCAGACAGGTAGCTTGAAACCAAGAGATTACCGGGTATTCAACATCGTCATAAATTTAAAGTTCCATAGTTTCTACATCAATATGTACGTATAAGTGTCTTTGTCCTGACAGATTCATTGATGTAAACAGAAAACTATCAAATGCGGATACTTGAAAGTTTTAGATGTTGTTGCTTTTGTACGGTAGAGGTACACTAAAAAAGGGTTTCTCCATATTCCGATCTTACAAGTGTAAAGAATGATATGTGAATGATAAGCCGAATTTTCGCTACATTTGATGAACTAATAAAGCTACCACCCCAATTTAATTTTTTTATGTATTTGCTTCCAATAACTCAAAAACAATGTATGGAATATTCGATATTTCACTTTTAAATTCGAGAAAAAGGGATTAATATTTTAAGTTTTTTGTCACCCATGCAAATATATCCATCTTACCTATTCCATGAGTACACCCCTGTACACTAATGTTTATTTTTGTTTATTGTAGTATTTGTAAATGGGAAATGTAGCTTTCTATTGAAGCTTATCTACATGGAGCGATGGGAGGTAGGAGTTGGGTGGTAGGCTATTGTTAGTAGGTGGGTCGGTTAGCTGAGTTTACCAACAACTTGACCCACGTGGAGGTGTTAGTAATAGTAAGAGTTAGTGATACTAGTAGTAGTAGAAGTAGTAGATAGAAGGAGGGTTCGCTTTTCATTCATCTATATGAACTGGGATATAGAAGTGAAAAGCTACAATTTTTCTGGTCCCGCTGGAAATTGAACCCAGACTGACTCAGCGACAAGCAAGCATGCTAGCCACTGATCTACCAGAGATGTGCACTCTATTATGTCTCCTAGCACTCCTGCGAAGACCTCGTTTCAGTCTAAGATTGTATTTGTTCTTTTTCCGTATTAGTATTTACGTATTTTATGGATTATAAATAACGCAATGAGACATGATGAATTCAAAGCCTCTAGATGCGAAATTGATAAATGTTCACACGCAGTAATAGTTATCCAAAATCTCCAATTTGATGTAATAGTATTGTAGTTATGTTAGTAGGGTATTGCATAATCATACTGGCTAAGTTTATTATATCATAAAGCCTTTTCAGCCGCGTGACGACCATCATCAGTGCTGAAAATTTGGCTCTTCGACGGTGCAACCCGTCGTGACTCCGTAAATTCACTCGAAAATGGTTGCGTTTCACATTTCTTGATTTCGAGAGAAGGAAAAATACGCCAATAATTACTAGCAAATTTGTTGTTGCAGAAATATTATTTTTCAAAAGGGTTTTTATAAAATAAGAAATTCTAATTCTTGGCAACAGGTCTCGTAGCTTGCTAGTACTTTATTACGAAAGATCACGGTGGTTGATTTTTAAAAAGCAACAGTTTGGGAGCTGCAAACTTCCTTAATGAGATAAAAACGGAGTTTCGAGTTAACATCTGAACGGAAAGAAAATGGTATAAGAGAAAAAATTGTAACTGATGAGTAACATCCGTAGAGTTTAGGAAAATTCAACCATTCACTGGACGATAATAAAACACATCTTTCAAGTCCGCAGTAAAATTGTTTTGGTAAAATTTCTTTCAATAAAAATTACAAGTACAAAAATTTATACGGATTTCCATTCATTCGTAATGTATTAATTACAAAATTTGACATTTGCAGAATATTTCGACGTCGCGCATTTTGTAAGAATGTATCAGAAATTTTATGAATAACTTCATGAGACTAAAGCCAGAGGTTTTATTTACAATAAACTTTTTTAATTTGAAAGAGAAATCATGTGAAAAAAGCAATATATTTTTATGTATGAACCCGATTTACCAAAAAATTATTTTACTTTCGTATGGCATAGTTTATTATGATTAGAGACTTTAAGGAATCTTCACATTCAAGAAGTGAAAATATCTTTCCGTCATATATTTTATCGCACTCCTTCAGCATATAACTGTCACGGAATAATTAGGCAGGCACGGTAAAATTATTTCCTTAACATCGTAACTCTCCACAACAATGTGAATACACTCAGCGGCTCATATGTTTCCACCTCCAAAAATTTGGAACACGTATTCAGACAGCACTCCAGTGTCGATAGAAAGCTTGTCGAAAGAAAAAAAGGGGATATCAGGTGCATTCAACTATCAAATATTTCAGTTTTTAAATTTAGCTGAGTTCACGGAAATCCAGGACGAGTAACGCCTAAACTAGAATGTATGGTCTGATAGTGTGCCAGTCAAAATTCTAGATGCCTCGTTTTCATGCGATGGAGAACACCCATAAATGCTAGCAGCGGTGACCCTTATCTCATTATGTAAAGCGAATTCACAGCGCAACGAAGAAAGTACAAATTGTTCAAAGGAGATGTAGCTTCCTTTTATTATCTGTTATATTTCGGCGAAATGTTTTCCTCATATATCATGCATCTACTCTCTCTCAGGCCATACTTTTCATCCGCGTTGAATGAGAAATTCACGAGTATGTCTTCAACCAAAAAATTTGGCATTATTTTTAGCGCAAAAAATTGGCTGGACTTTGCTTGACTTACTTCTCTTTAAGAACGAAATTTTTTTACTACCAAAGTAAAGAAGAGGGGAATGGAAACTCAGATCGTTATCTGAACTTCTCCCTACTGATAAAGTTTAAAAGAATTATAAATGATTTTATCAATGTTACAGGAACACTTATGTGATTAAATAAACCACAGACAGTAAAAAAAGACGCACAAAATCTTGGAGCTCTTGCAGAGCATAAGATATGAAGTATAAGATAAAATCCAAGAATAAATGTTTATAGTGCAATTTTATTCAAAATCACATTAACGTTTCGGAAATGTAGTTTACGTAGTTTTGATAAATGTCAAAATTTACTTTATTCTACACAACGAATATAGGAAAATTATAAAGGTAACTCGTGCAAATTTATTGCAGATACCTACAAGACTATTAAGAGAGAATTTTAAAAAAAATTCTATAATATTTGAAAATGAGAGGTGGAGATTCAAAAGTTTTACTGCCAATAGTAATTATTATGCGAAAACGCTACTTCCAAGAAAACGGCTACTTTACAAATGGCATATTTTATATAACATACACCTGTTTTGGAGTATATTTTAAAACAATTAAACATTCAAAACACGTCAAAACGGAAATAAAATAACAGTGCACATTTATCTTCATAAGATCAATCTTAGTTATGAAGTCTAAAACCATCAAGTCGGGGCACAAGTCGGGGCACGAGGTCAGAGGTAGGAGGGGGTCAGATTTCCCGAAATTGCTGAAAGAGTGTAACTAAAGTTGCTATTTATGAAAATCATTTTATTGTAAACAATGTTATGTGATGAGAAATAAACGATACAACAAATTTTTAGTCATAGGACATACAACATTTAAGTTCTAGGCGTCTTCCAAAACGAATTTCTGGCTAGGGGTCTGATTTCTTTCAAAGAATGTATAATAACATATTACAACCTGTAAAATAAGGATACTCACCAAATAAGAAATAAAATAAAACTAGCAAGTTACATTACACTCACGATCTCTTATCATAATTGAATCATCTGTACAGTTGCGTTACAGAACAGCTTCCTGGAGAGTAATCGATACCTACGAACAAATTGCACCGCACACACGGTATTTATTTTTGTTCTGTTTTTCTTTCGGGAGAGGGGATGAGAAAATACCAGACAGAGATCACGTTTTTGCTTCGCCACTGCCTGAATTGACATTTCATAAACATTTGGTGCTCCAATGTCGGCTGCGAGTCCTCCGCACTCCTATTCGGCAGTAAAGAACACGCTGATAATCGCCACCAAGTAGCGAACTGTATCCGTCAGTTCGTGGGTAGCTGACGGCGCACACCGAGCCAGATCGAAGCCAGCTGTGGCGATCCTACAATATATCGCTGAGTCCGGAATCCGCCTGTGGGGAAAGGCGATGAAACCAGTGAGCCGCAGAAGAGGGGAAAAGTAGTGACGATCTGCGGGCATGTTATTCTCACAGTAGTGATAACTAGTCACAATCGGGCACAATAGATTTCGTTATGGGGTATTTTCGTACACAACTAATCTGACAGTCATGAGGATTTTGCTATTAAAATCATTGAATATAAAAATGGAAAATTGCATCGAAGATCAGTTGTTGCAAAGTCATTTAAAATATTTTAAATGGAGAGACGGTTCTGAGGGCAGTTATACTAATATTACATTTGAGCATTACAGTCTACAGTGTTCACAACTGAACAAAAAAATACTTGTCAGTGATTAAAGTCGTTGTACATTACTGTTACCAATGTATGTACTAAATCTAAAATTTTGTGACTAATGCAATGCCTGCAATCATCGATTAATTTAGAAACAATGAGTTCCTGCAGAGTTATATTTCTCCACTCCCTCTCCTCAACTCAAAGCGGCTATCTACTCTCATTTCATCAACTTGGCGAATACGTTCATATTATTCCATGTGGGTTATAACAAGATGAGTCGAATATACATACACTGCCCGTCAAAAAAGCGGCTCCATTACTTCTATGTTTTAAACCGTATCAGAGTGAAATTTGGGCTGAGAAAGCTTCTATGCTTTATCAAGACACTCCCTCATTGGGAGTTGTCTGTGCCGCCCCAATTTTCGAGAAAGTCGAGCAAAAATATCAAACTTCAAAATGTCAGGGAGAACTAGGAATACAGACTCAATAATGTGCACTCCAGTACCTGAGATTAAAAAATCACCCACATCTAAAGACCCACCCCCACCCCNTCGAAAATTGGGGTTTTCTCACGTTTATATCGATGTATTCGTGATGAAAAGCATTGCATTTAGTGTCATTAGACATAAGCAGTACATTTGTATGAAAAATTTAAGTCCCATGATCTAATCAACCCCAATGAGGGGGTGTTCATTCACATGCCCCTTATCACTTTCCTGAGTGACCACGAGAAAATGTTTTACGAGAATAAGATAAGGAACTTCTTGGCTTGTCAGCACACAGAAGTTCAAGTTAGCCTCTAATATTTTTCAGTTTTTTAAATAAAAAATACCGAAATGTGATATCTTGCATCCTTAAGTTCAAATCTATTTACCTGTTAGATAATGGTAGCATTGCGACTTCCTCCCTTTAAGAAGCACTGAACTTTACTGCGATGGATATCTGACGTACAGGTTTCTCTAATTCTTAGTGTGGGTTATACTCCCACCAAAACAACGATGCGTCTTTCTCTCGAATTATCGCTCGTGTGGCACTGCGCCTTCTAATATGCAACCCTCTCGCATTAGTAAGTGTGACGGGATTCGTTACATTCCAAATTAGGAATGTAATGTTCCCTGATTTATTGAGTCTGCATAAGTGAGACTAGGTCTCCCCGACATTTTAAAGTGTGATATTATTGCTCGATTTTCTCGAAAATTACATTTCTCTTCTCTTGAAGGGTGTGCCATCGCGATCGGGGCGGCACAGACAACTCCCAATAAGGTAGTGTCTTCATAAAACATAGGAGCTACCTCACGTACATTTTAAAATATACGAGTTATGGAGCGATGAATTTACTGCGCCGCTAATTTTGACGGGCAGTGTATTTTCGAGAGAGCTGGTACCTCCGTATTCAGGGATGATACATTCCGAAGTATGAAAAACCATGAATGATGACAGTACTATATACATTTATTTATAGTTATTTATTACATTAATTTGTGTCGTATCAGCTTCTTCCGATATTCCACGAATATTTCCTTCTTATTCTATTCCTTTCTGTCATCGTCCAACTTTTTTAGTCTTGTTCGCTATCCCTCTCCCGTCATTTCCGTCTTTTCCTTTCTGTTATTTCCTCGAGACTACGCCGCTTTACCACACGTAGGATCCCATCCCTATCTACATGGAGAAGAGCGGTATTTTACCGTCTAGCTCTTCATTGCACCCTTTATTTCCATAATACTGGTAATATAGCTTTTAAATTTAAGATATTTTATCTTTGAATTGATTGTTTCCTTCTCTAATTCTCTCACTATACCTTTGATCCCCATCTCTCGTATGAACAGTGCCCTTTCCGGAGAGCGTTATAATCCTTAACCCCCCCAAACTCGCCAACTCTCCTAAAAAAACCCGCACTAGTCAGCATATCCGTTCAAAAATACGTTAAATTGTGCGGCAAAGCACACGTAAAGACAACACTTCCACGCAAAAATCTAGCGTTATCTTTTTAACTAATTCGCATGGCCACCAAATATCCTCCATTATGCATGGAATTCAAGGTAATTCTCTGTTTCCGGTTTCTTCAAGCCTAACGATCGCTTGGCCAAAGTTATCAGAGAACTGAACACTCACATGAAAACACTCACAGAGCGGGAAACCGTAAACATTATTGGTGGGCAGAATGTCATTAATCTGGGAGGTCAATTCAACCCTAGCGAACATCAAAAAAGACCCCCAACGCACTTAACTTATACTTTCTAGACCGCATCCACGGTATAACATGCCACACCTCAACAACGAAATTAACAACGCAAACATCTCCACAGCATAGCACCTGGCAGACAAACAACATATTTGTTGGTCTGCAGCCCCAACTTTCTGTCAAAGACTTCACTCGGTATGGTTTTCTCCTACGACAGTCTGGGAAACAACGCTTCGCTTCTCTCTCAGCTACATATCTTACCTCACTTCCTCCGTCATTCCTTTCAATACACCAAAACCACAACCCACCGTTATTTCTACCTCCTCACTTTCTTCATCTCTCACCGCACCCATTTCTGCCATCCTTGACCAGTCTCTGCCCCTAATCTCACCTCTCTCGTCCAAATCTGTTTCATCTGTCCCTTCCCGCCTTTTTACTCCCCTAAACACGGTTTTGACTTGCTGTTGAGAATTCGAATGATGCTCGAAGACGACAATTAAATTCAAATTCTCCTCAATCATCTCAACTCAATCGTGTCCCTCGAGAAAATAAAATAAATATGTTTCATAATATTCAGTACCTTTTCAACAAAGTGAAAGACGTTGAAATTCTTTTACTTCACAATCCGTTCGATTTCTTGTGTTTAACCGAACTTTGGTCTTCTGATAATGACATCAAAAGTACTTTTATTCAAACAATTTTTTACTGTCGACAAAATTTTAAAGGAGATAATTCTCACGGCAGTTATATATCTACGTTAAAAATAACATTCTCTCTTATCCACTGTTAGGTTTGAAGAAATTCAGTTTCAATAGTATTATCGAACTCTCTTCAGATCATTTGACGTATTTTGTGTATTTACAGACCTTCTCAATCAGATTTTGAAATATTTTGTTCTTAATTATGAAATTGATTTAAAACGTCTAACGGTTACATAAACGAAAGCTATTGTTATTTGTGGCGATTTGAATAACGATTTCCTCAGTGAATCTAATTCCGCTCACAATCCCAAGAATTGATTCAATAATCTTATCAGCTCCTCCGCTCTCGTTACTACGATAATACCCCACTCACCTCTCCGGTTCATCTCAAACATTGCTAGACCAGAAAACGTTAACAGAACATTCGTATACATCTCAAGATATAGTGACCACTTTGCCCAAATATTGACAGTTAAAAATAAATTAAAAACCCTTCAAATCCTCTACATGCGTTCTAGACAGTTTAACAAAAACAATATCCTTTCTTAGAAAATTTCAACATTAGGAAACTTGGGATCAGTGTATAATTGTAAAAACAAGCGATAAATTCATTGTATTTTTTCAATATTTTTTAAGTATTACAACTCTAGCTTTCTCATAAAACGCAAGTTAGTAAAAGTAAACAACCACAATAAACAGATAACACACGAGATAAGAATTCCTTCCAAAAACAAACGTCATCTTTCAAAACATAACCAACAAGCCAAATTTCATGATTATTTACGTAAATATAAGACTATTCTTAGAAAACGAGTCTATGCAGTTATGGAAAATACAAGCAGATACCCTAATTGGACAACCAGATCAAGACCATGTGGAATATTGTAAAAAGTCATAAGTCCCCTTCGGAAATTTTTTTTGTGGGGCTTTAGGGCTCGTCAACATCGAGGTCATTAGAGCCCACCTTCAGAAATTGCCATGTAAACACTTCCCTAATGGACGATAGCAGAATCGTATCAAATCCAAAGGACATCGCAAATTTGTTTAATTCTTATTTCTCAGAAGTAGGTAAAATATCGAAATCAGTAACTCAAAATCAATGTCCACCAAATACATCCACACATGTGCCCCATTCTCTGATCACTTCCGAAACTAACGTTAGTGAAGTTATTAGTGTCATCAGTTCATTAAAAAATAAATTTTCAGCAGGATAGACGATAAATCTGAATTTATAGTTTAATATTCCTCTCGCGTTATATTAAATACACTCACTAAAATTTGAATAGTTCTTTCTCAGAAGGAGTGTTTTCTGACATTTAAAAATACTAAAGTGAATCCATTACACAAGAAAGGAAATAAACGTAATGTTGGAAATTATCAGCTCGCATCCCTTTTGCCAACTTTCTTCTTCATAAGCGAATTTTAGACTTCTTATCGCATAATAATGTTCTCTCAAACGATCAGCACGGTTTCAGGAAACCCCTTTCAACTAACAGCTTCTCTTTTTTTAATGAAGTAACAATTTTTCTTGGCCGTGGAGATAATCTTCAACGTATTTTTCTTGATTTATCGAAAGCATTCGATGTAGTGGATCACGAAATTCTTCTCTCAAAACTGCATTCATACGGCAATCGAGAACCGGTAGATCTATGAATAACTTCCCACCTATAACATCAGCATCAGCAAGTTGAAATTTCTTATGTTGAAAATAAAATATTTTACCATTATCTTTCAGAAACAAAGCCACTTACAAGCGGAGTTCCTCAAGAGTCAATTACAGGCCCTATCTCCTTTCCATTGTGCGTAAACGATATGTCATCCGACACACCTGATGCTGTTTGGTGACGAAAAAATGTACAATATAAACATGTCAATGCGCAAAAAGTTCCATCTAACCACTCGTCTTGGTTTCATTTAAATCGTCTCTTCGTTAATAACGATAAAACAGTATCCAAGTCATTTCGCAATAGTGTGACGAAATATCTTCCTCTCACAGCACTTTCGATAAACCTAACTCAAATAAAAACTGTCAAGATAACCAAAATCTTAGGGCTTCATATTCAGGACAATCGCTAATGGAATTACCACAATGATAATGTGAATTCCTAACTATGCAAATAGTGATACGAATTCCGAATTCTAGTCAACACGTTTCTCGCTCGTGTACTCCTATCTTGTGAATATTTATTCACATTTACGATACAGTATTATCTTCTGGGGCCAATGCGCAGAGAGCATTCAAACTTTTAGACTCCAAAAGAGGATATTTCATATTATACATAAATATTACCCCCGAAATTCAAGTAAACCTTTACTTAGAGAATGAAATATTCTTCCTCGCACATTCATGAATTATTCGTGTTTGTTAAGACAGAATTATTTAAATCCCATCCCTCCTGTAGAAGAAACATGCTCACGAACACAACGGTCGTAATAATGCCACATACATAGTTCTGGCGTGTCAACCATATTTTTCCAAACAAGCCCACATCATATTGGAATAATTTTGTTTAATTCCATTCCAACACCATAACAAACATAAACAAAGTTAATCTCTCCAAATCCACGGTTAATAGCTTTCTAATACGCTATTGTTTCTATAGTGTTAAAGAATTTACGGATTTTTATAAAAGAAGTTTATGAGATATTCAAACTCCCAATAAATATTGTTCTCCATATGACTTCGGATGATTAATTCCTCTTATACTTTATCACGCCATTGTTATCGTACTCTAGATACTGATTAAATTCCTTGTTTCATGCATGATTTTATCCTTTTCATTTATAATTGTTTAACTCTAACATGACGTAACTCTGACAGGTTGTCTGCATTATCTACATAGCCCTATCCTAGTCTGGGTTTTTCTATCGTCAAGTCAAGTCAAACTATCCCACAACAGACTCCGAAGGTGCCCAAGAGGTTCGCGGAGGGTAGAGCTCCGCAATTACTTGATCTCGGAGAGTGACGGATTTTCCATTGGCGGGAATCAATAAAATTTTTATTATTAATCTCGAATTATTACTGCCCATAGTATCTACAATTAATTTTGGAATAATGAGTGAATAACAGAAGATTAAATATTTTTTTTATAAATATTAAATCCGCCACTGCCTGGCTCTTGATCGGAATTGATGGGATGCTCCCTTGCTTGTTCCCGGAGAGTAACGTAGTTTACACGTATGTCATATACAGTTTGCAACTGCTTTTTTGACAATAAAGTTTAATTATTTATTTATTGTTTACATGGGATGAACTTTTGAGTGCACTCAAAGTATTCATACGTTAAAAAATATGAAAACTTGTGGGGATTGGAAAAGGATTAAACTTAGGTGCACGCAATCTCACGAACTTGGCGAATAACCTCTAGAAACCCCCAACGGACTGACATGAAGCGAGCAAAAATTTCCAGTTGACAGAAAGCTCCGTCTCGACGGGAAAAATATCCTTCCTATATGCCAAAATCAATATGTGCTAAGCTCAATGCTTCATGTGTGAGAATTGTTAAGTATTTTTCTATTATTTATTTCGGAAGGTCAAAATATCATTGTTATAATAATTGGTTGTTAAGGGTTACGTGAAAATGCTAGTTTTATATTACGATGAGTATAAAGCGCGTTACATGTGAGAGACGACAAACCATTTAAAATTAAAAGATTAAGTTCAATTAAAGTTATTTTCTGAGGATTTACAGAATTACCTGCTAACGTTTTTGCCGAGTGAATGTGAAATGATTAACAAACTTTTCTGTCAGATTGTTGGATAGTTCATCTTTTCCCGTTTCTGCGAAACATACCAAAGAAATCTTACTCTGTAATAAATTTTAACTACCTTACAAGTCAAGTTTTATTTCTAGCTAACGGAAATTATCCAGCCGCAACGTAAAGACGAGCGTGCAAATGTACATGAAAAACTTGCGGTTTTCTCAAAGGAATTTCCAATGTTTTCAACCCCCATTGCCATTCTCTCATTGGGTTGGATGCAATTTTTATTTACTCTTCGTGTAATGAACGTGATTTGATCCATTCAAAATTAAGCAGACAAATTAACTAATGCAAATCTCTGATTGGTAAAATTTCAAATGCAGTCTATGTAGTTAGTGAACAATAACTCTCTGAAAATACTACAACGCAATTAGCTTCCCGCTTTACAGATTCCTTCTATTTATATAATACGAAAATAAGTGGTATATTGCTATCTATTTCAGGCAAAAAACTAAATTGGACCAATATTTACTATGTTAGTGCCTCAAAATAAACTAGCACAGAAGGACATATCTGATTCGTTACATAGGACATTTCAAAAGGTAGTTTGGAAGTGAAGACCTTTCTAATGAAAGAGGGCACAAAATGTAAATGCAATACCCAACATTTTGTCCATTAGTCGTCAAACACGTATATTCAATTAATGTCAACTCACTGAAGTATTACAAACTACAAAATCATATTACATGTACTATGAAACGGCATGTTAACTTTAATAGAGATATAAGTTTCCTACGTCAGTGTTGTTTGGGGACATTTGATGAAAACTACAGGGCGATGACCTGTCGGCAAGTCTGATTGCACTAGTATATGATATGCTTAAAATCTGGTTCCTCTGGTCATAGAAGTCACCGGATTGGCCTAATGTATCCGGTAAAAAGCTTTCATATTTCAATTCATGAATACAGTACGCGCCACTGCGTTTTCCGCGGTAAGAGGCACATCACGGGTTACACCGAAGCTGCTAGGGCTGCGGTTCTTCAACTTCATGATTTCTACGACACACTCGGCCAGACACATTTTTCTGCAATATAGACCATAAAACGGTAAGAATATTATGTGCAAAACAATCTAATTACATCTATAGTTCAAAGTTTAATGGTCTGAACAAAGTATGGTCTTCATTAGGGGCCACCGGTAATGATATGTAGTTCACGGGAGTCACTGGTCTATAAATCAGTGAATCGCTGGGTTGTCTTGTTAATTGTTGAAGTATCGAAAATATATAAGATTCTGATCAACTTTTTCATTTAATGTTATGTACATTTAAAGGTTTTCTATATGAAGTGTCAGTCTCTCGGCAACCCATAACAAAATGTTCCCAAAGGATGAAAGATCTGGATGCTAGCATCCTCTGTATAGAGGAAGGTGACGAGATCACGTGTAAGATGCAGTCCAGTATTATCATGTTGAAAAGAAATAGCACAAAGGTCACAAAGATAGAGGACAGACACGTTAGAAATAGAACGGTGGCTGTCCTAATTATAAGTTATGAGAACAAGATATGACCGGGATGTGAACTCAGTTCCACCCTCACACTACATCTCGAAGTGCCCCGAGGCGATGAGGAACACAAACTGACAACAATCGTTCCCCTAAGTACTGTCGGCTTTTTACAAGTGGATACGATCACCATGTTGTACGCTTAACTGAGATTTGTCCGACAAGATGCCTTGATGTCACTCCTGTGTCTGTGGTTCTCATTCAACGTACCATTAAAGGCGAATTTCTCTGCTGTGGCTCCAAGATAAACGGCAACAAATGGTCGCAGAGCTGACAGTCCGAGGTGCTAAAGACAATGTAGCATCGTCTACGCGGACACTTGTCACCCAGCAGGAAAGTTCGTGGCACAGGGTACGTCATCTGCCAGTACGATCCCGCAAGTCCGCGCAGACGTGTTTGCCCAGTCAGTAGATACTCAGGGCATCTACGTGTATCTATTATGGCATGCCATAAAAATCCCTACTTTTGTTTACCAAAGGACATTTCAAGGTCAAAACAAAAAAAAAACTACCTTTCTTCCAAATTCAATTCACCGTCATCGATATTCGAAGTTGTTAGCTAAAACACTCCTAAAATCTAAAACTGTAATCAGTTATTTTTTTCCAAAAAGTAATTCGTAATTAAATAAGAAACAGTCATTTAAACTAAGATGTTATTTTTGTAAGTTTTGTTAAGTTTGTAAATAACTTTTTTCATACTGCACCCATAAACAAAATGAAGTTAATTTTTTAAAAAGTTATTTAATGAGAACAGTCAGCATTATAATACTATTAATTATTAAACATTACACAATTAGATTTATATAGGCCCTACTTAATTTTAAAGAATTGTAAAATTATTAAATAAACGAGCTCTATCATCGTTTTTAATGGAAACAAATACAACTTTTCAGAAAATTCTGAGATGGTCGAGTATTCTGGACGATTATACAAAGAATGACCCAAGTAAACTAAATAAACTAAAATACACACTAAATGAAGCATCTTATACCTATACCTAGCATCTTCCAAATCCTTACTCCATGGGCACGCGTTCTTTAATCGAATGTCATTGAAATCGATCAAGATTTCCACGCAGAACAGAGACAAAAAACGTATTTGATAGCACTTGCATTACAACAACAAAAATCTCTATTTCTGTTGACATTCCAAATAGAGCCATGAAGATAGACCAACCGAAAAAGTATCCGTGTCCACATTATGACATTATTTAAATATTTTGCCACTGAAAAAAGTACATCGATACAATAACGAATAGCGGAAGACATGTTCTAACAATGTAATATCCTTCGGCTTGAATCAGTAGCATGCAAACAAATATTAGAAAAGAACGATAACAATTTTTCTGAGGAATGAAACTAAATTTTGGTGTAGAATATTGAGAAGAACCCTTCATTTACAGAATTGATACACCGAAATCGACTTCCTCGAAATCGACATATTGTGATTTAAAATTTTCATTGTGTGACATCTAGTCCCAAAACGCGATTTTGCCACTAGATTTAGTAGTAACGGAAATCATCAGTAGTTATGAATTGAGTTGAGTTGTTCAGCATAGAATAAAAAATCACCAGGATCTATACCAACAGAACTGGCCAGTGTCCGAATGTAGAACAGATTTTTCCTGGACTGCATCCTTATTTATTATACATTTCAATATAAAAATATTTTGAAATCTGAACCCCAACTGATTTCCTTTCTGCATTTCTGATTTCAAAGTTGTTAAAAATCATAATTTAAACAACACACACAAATCAGAAATAAGTACAATATTTAACTGAAATAGTATCATCGCTAGTATTTGCTAAAGGGAAAGTAAGTTTTGTCGACTACTTCTTGGTTAGTTTTAGACATTTGAGAAATGAAACAAAAATGATAGCACTTATCATTAACTATTTTAATACTTTATGATTTAATAGGGGTATATTCACCAGTACTAGTCTTCTATTGGTCTGCCAAATATGGAAGCAGTTTAAAATTTACCTACGATTGGTCGAACGAAGGTCTTTCCCCGTCGCAGGGGAGTGGCGTTGCGAACCTAACAAATCCAAACTGCCAAGAGCGCGGGACTTAGAAAATTTTCGTGAGCCCTTTTATTATTCCAGGAGTATACCTACGTATTTGTCAAAAATTTTCTCTAGAACGTTTCTAACGATTTTAATGAAATTGACAGATTAGATGTATTTTGGGATGAAACTGTGATATGACATGGTCTCTTTTCTTTGTAGAACAATTTTAACGCCTGTGTAATACTAGCTTTGTTAATAAAACAAATAACATATCCGTCATAGTGGACCTGGTGGTCTAGATGTAACATACGTGCTTGACGAACAGAAAGTCCGGGGTTTGAATCCCCAGAAGAGCGGATATTTTATTCATTTTTGTCGACCACGTCTGTTTATACATTCCTCTATTTAACATTTTTACCAGTAATAAATAGATGCTGAGTAACTAAAATGCGAATAAAACTGTTAAGTGTGCTGCTTAACTGCCAGAAGAGTTTTTCTTTCAGTTCATACGAGTTTTCATCTAAAATTTTTGTTTCAATCAATATGATTTTTTTGTTACAAGATACATTTTATACATTTTATTTTATTTCTCTATCAAACTCGTTATAATGTTCTTTCTGTACAACACATTGTTCAAAAAAAGTCAAACGAATCCTGAGCTGGCCCCGAAAGTGCCTAAGGGGTTCATTATTGATCCACCGAATTTAAAAGAGTGAATCTCCATGTCTGCAGACCCGTCAGGTTTTAATATGAAGGTAGAATATGTAATGACCTAATACCATTCAAAGCGTCAACATTCGCTGATTTTTTATTTAAAGACTACATTATTTGTCAAACCATCCTGTTATGGGCGGGCAAACGTAATCTCATCAACGTTTTCTTTACACCATGAATATCTTTATCCATGAGCCGGATACTTATTGGACGATCGTAAATTATAGTTGTAGACCTACAAGAGACTGTTAATCTCCCTAAAGTGACTTCCAGACGTTTACGTAGTCCTTTCTCATTGGCAGTTACAAAAAAAAAATATTGTGATTATCGTCGGATTTTGTCCGATTTCGCGTAAATGGGTACCAATGATAATTATTTTTTAATCTTATAATTTAGCAATCACTTTTGATTACATCTATTATTTCCCTCAGAACCAGAATGGAACTCTATTATTTCGGTTATCGAACTGCAAGATGTATTTGAAAGTATGATGGGTCTTATCCCAATATTTGATCCACCACGACAGATCAAATGAACAAATTTTAACATTTTGAAGGAAAATGAGAAATCAAATGTTTTGAATATACTGAGTAAGAAATTCTGGCGCAATGCGCTGGATTGAGCAACAACTTTCTTTACTAGAGGAGGCTCAAAAAATTCTCAGTATGTCAGTTCCCCCCGCTTGTACATCAAGAGTTGCAGCGAAAGAAAGGTTCAGAACATTCTTCACCTACAACTCCATTGTGTTGGCAGTCCATCAAATAGAAGACTTCGGCAACGACACACAGGTGGGCAACTCAGAAACATTTCGGACTACAATACTCGCAGCATCCGTCGAAACAGGTGAGTAACCAAGAATATTTGTGATTGTCCAGACGTTAATTCGCACACATGATGAAAAAAGTAATGGTAAATTCACATGCGTGAGTTTCAACATTTTCTGAGTTATGTTGAACTTTCCGGGATTCACTTTCAACAAAATTATGATACCGTAACCTTGACATTGGTCACGTCTTTTCCAGATTTACACTTTTAACTCCCTTAGTAGCATTTTAAAGGGATTGCATTTAAAAGGATACAAAATTAGCGGAGTATAAATCCGGCAATATCTCAGTAATAGGTTTTCTGCGTTTCTCAAATTTACCGTAATAAGAAGCGAAAGGTTATAATTTAACGTTTCCTCGGGTCATAACATAAAAGAAACCAATTACCCTCTTCTTGGTGTCGAAAGAATGTAAGTGGAAAAGATAAAGCTAATACGTAATCCCCTTCTTCCGTTTTGAGAAGTTTAATCAACTTCGCTCATTCCATTAATATCTCTTTCAGCATTATATCCACTCACGTGCTTCACTCCACTGGGGATAAGGAAAGTAAAATTGTTTAAGAATACCATTTCATGATTCCTAGCAATATTTGTGGTGCAATAGTGTCTCTAACCTAAAGTAGTATAAGTCTATTTTCGGTGTCCACAATGATTAGTAAGTTAATGTTTTATGGCACGTTTAACTTATCAAGCAATGCTTCACTAATACCGAAAACACTCTTCTCGTTATTATTAATCAGTACAACAGATTTCGTTACAGCTAGATACATTTGCAAGGTAAATATTGAAATTACAACTGTTTACCATCAAATACAAGGAAAATGGGCGTAGCGTCCACTCAACATATTTCAAACTTTTTTTTGGTTAAAAGCGTTGGAATTTGAACATTTCCGGATAATCATAATAAGTATCATCCCGGTTCATATGACAAAAATACTAAAGAATGGGACACGTGGATAAGACATTTCTATGTTAAACGATTTTATTTTCCTGTGGAGACAGGAAAAGTGCAACAAACCACTTCGATAATCTCATATTTTACAAAACCCAAAAACTACACAATGAGCAATAAAGCGAGAACCACAGTCAAGTAAAATAATGGGTAAATCGTACGTAAATAAATTATGCTTATCAGAAGTATTGATTGTAATCATACTTCAAGAATAGGCTACAAAAGTCAACTTTAAACCATATCTAAATCATAAAACTTAATCCTTGGAAATAATTGGAGTACTTAAGATTTCATTTGGTGCCTATGTAAGATTTCAAGTATAAGATTTTAGTGTAACATTTAGTGTCAAATTCGAGAAATGATGTCCTTAATTATTCTCTTATATTCACCTTTAATTACGAACAGTTCATTACAGACAGTGGTAGTGCAATGGTAGCGCGCTACCATCCATGCTACAGCTGAGAGGGAGCGTGCAGGCTCGATTCCCTGCTCGGCCGAACTGAGTGAGGTTATCAGCTGGGGTTTCCCTCACCTACCGAAGACTAATGTCAGTCCTCGAAAACAACAGCAAACCAACATCCTTCCTGATGAACTAAACCTCTCCCTAAAAATACAACATAATTCATCCCTCTGCGAGCAGTGGACAAACATTTCAGAATCTCCATAGTAGTTATAGCTCCCAGTTGACCTCGCGATATAACAGCTTCATCTTGCTGACGCTCCATTGAAACTGTTAACATCCCCAGCCCTTGGAAACATAGTTAATCATATTCTTCCACCACATCTGATAAATTGTTACTTTCAAAGTAAAAAGAAATATCATTGTCGAGGGAAAAACAAAAACTACATCACAATGTACAATGCAACCAAAAGGAAAATGATGAAAACAAACTTTCGACGTTCTGAACGTCTGCGTAAGGAAATACAAAATAGTTAACGCCATAAAATGATAGAAGTAAATAAATTAAATATATAATACATAAAACGTAATAATGGACAAGAGCTAAGATTCGGAAGAACACACCTGGTAATGAAAAAGTGACATTAAGAATTTCGAATATCATAAGAATTGAAAATGCGAAATTCTAAGAAATATTTACTTTGCAAGGGAAGATAGAACTGATATACTTATCAAATCAATCAACATTAAAATACAGAATAGAATAGAAATAATGTATAAAGGAACGTAATGATAAAAAGTAATCGAGAGTTTATCAAATCGTCTGTACCATGTACTGCCCAGAGCCGAACTGACAGCGCTCCATCACCATGACATAATGGGACAGGGTGCTCGAAACGCGCTCAAAACGTCTGTAGAGTACAGATTCAGTGCTACACTCGTGCATTAATCGTACACTCGTGCACCCAGTGCATTGGCTACGCTCGAACACCAGTTTACGCGTCCGAACGCGCGTTACTGGCGCTCGCAGTCAGCCCTATGCCTTATCTTTGGCCTAGTCATTGGTCCTTGAGAGCGCCTGAATATAATGGCCTTAATTCATGTGGTTAGGTAAAAGAGCAAAACTGGTGGCCTACACTGCTCTACATCAGAACTAATGCATGAAATTAAAAAGAAAATCAAATGAGATAGGAAAGAAATTCTGAACAAAGTGAGGAATGCACAATTACAACAAAGTCGAAATACCAAATAAGCAATCTTTGCCCTTCGTGTGTCAAATACTCTATCCCCTTCCAATTCATTTTGATCTAAGTCCATCCGGTGGTTGTAAAAATAAAAATGAAAGACATCAAATTATCATCAACAATCAGTGACACTACATCTATCCAGAAGAAAAGTTACATCAAACATCATATCACTCAGTAAAACGTCTTATTCTATAGAGAAAAATAAGAAAACTTAATGTCAACATTCAGTTCTTTAAAACAACAAATTCACGGTAAAATAAGTTTCATTGAAATGCACTTCTCGTGAATTCTGACAGATGATTAGTTACTTCTGGCAAGGTGCTAGCGGAATTAGAATTAAATCTCTTTGACATCTCGTTTCCGTTTTTAAAATATTTTTCTCTTTGGAGAGCTCTTTCTGACCTACCTAGGTTCTCTGAGATACATACAGCACAAAATGTAAAAATTTTATTGTCCTCCATTTTCATATCATGGAGATGTAGTCGTTTCCCAAGAACATACACCTCTCTGTTCGAACGGTCTTAAAGTTCTCCCCTAGCATTCGTACAAACAATATTAAAGTAAAGTGTCCCTAACTTGACTTCCTCCAATTACAATATTTTTTACAATATTTAGGAAACACAATATTTAGGATTTCTGAAACACGATTTGCTATTAACACTAAAGTTAGAACCTATTTAAGTAGTTACACAACGTTTCGAAATTCAATCAGAACTTAAGGAATTAAGCTCGGGAGAACTTGTTTTCCGAAGTTTTGCTTAGATGTAAGAGTGAGGAGGCAATTGCGTTCCCCCGTTAACTCGAAAGAAATATCATGTAGCAACAAGAGATTTAAAAAATTGTATTTTTGTGACTTGTATGAAACAAACTGATTTTGTTGGGGCTTCTCAAGGTGTCATCACATTATAAAGTATCTAAAATACTTTGATTGCTCCAAAATATAGTAAAGGTTTATTTCTGCACAATGTGTATTACTTTAACTTGTTTTCGGAATGTAGCACCGATTTCGAGATATCATTAATCGACTATCGATAAAACTCGTTCAATTGTGAAAATAAGCAATGGATACATTATTAAAGGCTATATATCTCAAAAATAACATTAAGAGGAATTCCAATCGAATCTTATTTGAAAACTTACCATTTTAGATTTTTTTAAATATACACAGCATTCTTATTTAAGGTTAATTTTCAAGACCAAAATCTTTTCTTGATTTGTAGAAGAATATTCGCAATTATAACTGGAGGGAGAACAGTGAATTACTAATCGAAATTTAATTCCCGTTATTAACATATCGAAAAATAAAACTAACACTTTATTATTTATCTTTCACATATGTGAATTAAGATGAGAATAAGAGAACAGTCCAAAAGTAAAATGTCTGTAATACATTATTCTCTTCCTGGATGAAAAGCAAGATCAACAAAAAGAAAGTCGAATATTCCACGCACAACTAACACTTCACATTGATCTCACCATCACAAGGAATTTGAGTTTATTACTCTATTTTCCTCGTAACTAGTGTATACAGTGCTGTACAATGGCGGTGCATGGGGGCACTCTGCCTCGTCTCTTCGTGCGAGGGGTATCGAAATGAGTCATCAAAAAAGATAAAAACACGCAAATTTGAATTTAAATATTCTTTATCATCTTTATTACAATAAAAAACAAAAACTGAGCACATTATTTAACAAAACTAAAATCTGAAATTTTTAAGTAATAATAAACATTGGATGCAAACGCAATTGATTGTAACTTGAATATGGGGGTCTCCAAAAGAACTCTCGCCCCGGACTTCAATAGGTGTGGATTCGCCTCTGAGCACAGAGAGAACCCGGTTTCATAGCAACCGCCCTCTCGAATTACCGAAGTGAACGAGAAACTTCACCTCGAAACGATACCCGAGCGACGATTCTTAACCTAAGAATCTCCTTCCTGCAAAGCTCTGCCTTCCTTGCATTTTTTGATTCCTCACACTCCTCGTATTAACGCTATTGATGAGGTTGTCAACAAAATGAGGGTCACTCTCTTTACAGCAACGCACTACTTAAGACTAGACACTTTTCAAACAACGAAAAGTAGTTAAGGGTTTCATGCAGACATGAGTGCAATTACTTGTACGTTACACCATTCATGAGTGATCAGTATAGACGTGATGAATTATCCATCTTCAGGTACAATGTGTTTTATTATTCTCAACTATATTTTATGGTACATTACTTATTCTATTGTCTTTGGTCTGATGATGACCACATATGGGGTCGAAAAAGCTTTTCAAAAAACAAATTAAAAAATGTAATGCAAAATAATACATTTTATTTAATATATAAAACAAAATGTAGGCAAATCTACAAGGCACTATTTTCTTCTTCTTTGTAATGATTTTATCACTGAAGGTTGTAAGAATGCAATCTAAATGTAAGAAGGTTAAGAGTATTATTTTATTTCCACCAAACCTTCAAGATTCTTCTTAATCATAACATAAAATGTCATTGTACGTTCGTATAAATGAATCGCACGTCTTCCTAAACCACGGAACAGACGTCAGCCAAAATTAAGAAAATTATTTTCCTAATTGAGGAAATAACAATGTCCTTTATAGATCTCTACCGCAACCACATCGTTGATTGTGGAAACTAAAACATTATTAAGTGCGCCGTCCTGCCGTAACTTATACAAGACCACATCCAATGTCATGGGAAATTTATCATTTAGTGTTTTATGGATATTCCATGAACGTTTGCAAATAAAGATTCTCGTAAACATCCTTATCGCAAACTCTGCGGGCGAGGACATTTAAACAATATGAAAGGAAAGAAATAGCATCAATTCTGTATTGAGCTCAATTACGGAAATTTTACCATACAACGGTATGGGCAATAAAGACAATGCAATGTCACCAAATTGATAACGAGTGACGTACCAAGTACATTTTTAGTACATTCAGTGAAGCTTCAAGAAGGATGACCCCAAGCTTGTCGGGAGTGAATGTACCGGTACACAGCTAGTTCATAATAAATTGGTCAAGAATTTAGTACAAAAAAGTAGTTTTAATTATAATATATTACAGTTCTTCACTTTCTTTCTCTTATTTTATATGATTCGATCTCGAAGGAATAGCTCAGATATCGCATGATCTACATTAAATTAATTTTAGAGCTTTATCTCCTCTTCATGGTTAAGCGGAACCATTTCTCGGATGCGATTGAAGTATTGCGTGTTAGAGTAGAATCGTAAGTTTTCATCGGTAAGCAAATAAATTATTCAAGGATATTGAATCTATACTAAGCAAATAAAAATAGAACATACCATTTTATGAATAAAATTTTATAATTCTTGTTACCGCCAAATGATTGGAAGAGACGTTAAGAAAAGGACTAATTATATTGTGAATAAATATACACGCAAGAGTTATATTACAATAACACTTGAATAAATTCCAAGGTTTCAATATTTTTAATATTTTATAGTGTGTTCAAATGTTACAGGTTACATATCATGAACATGAATATTTGTTGGAACATACTATGAAAAACCAACAAGAAAAATTAAAACCTTCGAGGAAGCTCTTCCCTCATACACAGTTTCCTGCTATTTGAGGACGAATCTAGATTAGCAAGATCATCCGCTCCTCAGTTTCTTAAGAAATGTATAAATATTTTTTTTAGGTTTGTTCCATAATTTCACAACAGGCTTAATACATTCCTGTAACGGACACGAAGTAACGAATGTGTGGGGATATATTTATTCCCCAAAGTATCCCAAACACACAGAATAAGAAGGTAAGTTCATGCTGTTTACTCGTACTTCTGTGTCCAGAATAACTACACAACTTTTAAAATTGGATTATCTTCTCGGGAATTTTATTGTTAGATTTATCTGGTTATTACGGTATGAGGGAGTGTAGTGTTCAAATTAAAGAATATATAGAGGAGGGGAACATTTGAAGCTTCTTTTTTTTCATATTTCAATACAGTACCTCATAAAATTGTCAAGTAAATGCTACTACATTCAGGAAGAGGCATTTAAAAGGATCCTATAGTTTCGGTGGTTTTGTATTTCATTCTGATATACTATACATCCATTATGAACATGTCTATTTTCTTTTTCATATTTCTAGAGTGCTTTATTGAAATTTTGACATTTATTACTGACAATCACGAGAGGTGGAATGATTTTTCCCTGGATGGGAATAAACATAAGATTGGGAAAAAAAGAGAGAAGGGGTAAATTCTCTGTCTTCCCTCACTTTAGTTCGAACCCTGGAATGTCAACTACTAGAGCGCAATTTTCCACTTGTTTTCAGAGGTTTTCAAACGTGAAACAAAATTAGGAAATATAAGAACAAATCAAATTATACAAAAAATTTCAGCACCAATTATATTTCAAATCAATTTTCGGAATTCTAAACTTCAGTTTTCAAATTCAGTCACTGTAGACTTTTTACATACAAACTATTTGTTACACATTATATTCTAGTAAACTATATTGCTGATTACCAACGTGTAAAATGTAAACAATACATAAATAAAAAAATAAATAAATAAATTATATTTTTATGTAAAATATTGTAATGTAATGATACCTAATGTTTTGATGTTTTTCATATATTGTGAAGAACTGATTTATGTGGAATTATACAGAATTATTACGAGTAAATAACATTTTTTGCTTCAGTTTTGAGTTTCAAAAACTCTTATCAACTACTGGCTCATTCCATTTTCGTCTCGACTGCTGATGCAAAACGCGAATTCGGGAAAATGCAGTAATATTAGCAGCAGCTCGATAATTTTTAGTTTGAAATGACTTACCAACGAAACAGAAGAAATAAACGAAACTGTAGACTAAAAGTTCATCAATTAACAGGCATAAGAGAAAATGAGTATATTTTTGAACTAGAGTATTTATCCCAATGACTCAAAACATATTCTTAAAATTTTAAACTTACCAACAGAAAACACGGTTTTTCATTAGCATACAAATTAAAACGTACGCTTACGACCAATATAAATAAATGTTTGATATCGAAAAAGGTGAAAAGTATTAAAAGAATAGAATAAAAGTTTATAAATAGAGCTATTACGAGAACTAAGGTATGAATCGTTTCTGAAATCCCTTTAATACGGACTAACAGGTTTGGCAGACCTCAAGTAAACATGCCGACAGATAAGTATCCCAAACAAAACCACTTGTCCTTTGAAAGATCTCGCTCACAAGTTTCCGAGAAATGGACGGGAGGCGACCGCAGAGAGTGCACAAGACCCGCATTATGGGCGAACGCCTGAGGTGCGGAGAAGGGAGGCACCACACGTCGACAGCATAGCTGTGCAGTCAAGTGAAGAATAGTATACATCACAGATCATCAGTTCAATCAATCGATGTTGAGATATGATGCATTTGTTCACAAAGCGAACAAAGAATGACCTTTATTTCTATTGTCTTTTCTACAACTTGTTCGAATAATATACAAAGGAACCAATATATCGGGACGAATCTAATCGTGGACTAAGTTAATTAAGTGAAAAGAACAAAATATCATATCGAATAATTATGATAAAAATGAAGAAGCAAATATTGAAAAAGTATTGCCAGACACACATTTACTTCCATTAAATAATTAGCAGCGCTATTCTAAAATACTTTTCCGAATTCTATTCTAAAATACTTTATTCATTATCTATTCTAAAATACTTTAACTACATGTATACATATACAACGGAAATCTTGAAAACATTCTACTGTCTTCTAGAAATTAAAACATTAACAGATAATAAAAAACAAAAAAGTCACAAAAGTCACATATCTGCGACATATTGGACGAAAAAATTTCGGTTTTCGCCTTCGTCAGTGATCGATATATTATATTTTTTAAATATCGAAATGACACTTCGATATTTTTTCGATATTTACATTCATATTTAAAACATGATGAGAATATTTATCGTAAAGTGTAATACATATGAACATGGATACAAAAGTCCAAGCAACATACGAGGTATTCAAGATTTGCTTTTAGATTACACTTCTGAAGTTTATTTTGACTCGTTGAAGAAGCCTGTCGATTTTACGCGTCTCTCTTTTCGAATGGGAGATTGCAAAATTCTGAGTTATTTCCACATCCAGAATAATTGTAATCTTGAATTCAACAGTAATTATTTTAATACCTTGATTTTAAATAGATTATTGAAGACGCGGTGCAACTATGTGAATAACCTACGAAATAAGCGATGAGTCATTGTCGCAAACGTTAGTCCTGAATAACTTGTTATATCTTAGATGAGCCAACCATGTAAGGAAAAAGAATCACAATAAAAAATATGATAATACAGCAGGTGTTTAGAGTCAATTTGCTCACAAGCTGGAAGAAAGTGTACAGAAACTAAATGCAATAATAAAGCTCCTGAAAGAAAGTAACAAATACAGGAAGTTCAGTTGTCTAATAATGAAAGTCATGAAGGAAAATTAAATGCAAGTTAATAATCGCGTGAATAAATCATTGAAGCGATTCCACATTCTGTCCGAAGTCATATGAACATACGTTTCGAAACTGATATTATTGTGAAGCCCGGGAAAGCAATTTAAACTATGTAATATAATCGGAAAAGCTTTTCTGTGCTTCAATAGCTTTACAAAGTGTAATTAACTGTCAACTTTCTGTTACATTCTTCTTATAAGCGAACGTTAGAACTTCATATCATATTTCCAGTTTCGAGCTCCAAACTACTCACCGGCGTGAAATAAATATGCGCAGAGACGTAGTGATGGAATGAATCGTAGCACACGCTATGTGATTTGCAATACAAATAATTATCCACATAAATGGACCCATTATTCGGGTACAATGCATGATTCTATGATTTCAACTAAATTATTGCTATGCAACCTCAACCGTGGTACATGCTTAGTATACTCATTGAGACAGTTAAGCCATGAACATGATGCAAGCTTTACTTGATAAGCAAAACCAGGAAAATGAATTCAAAACGGAATAAGAATAGAAAAAAGAATTGTAAATTAAAAGGCCACTGGGCGCGCGAGTGCCCTGACAAAGCGATACAGAATCAAGTAATCTCGGGGCGGACTACGTTTGCGATGTATCTGATTCCTATTCCTAAACAAGTGAATTCAAAAAACCATATCTGCGACGTATTGGCACTCCATTACTTAAAACTTGAGAAGAAGACAAAGAATATTGGCTAGCAGATTCAGGTGCTACCAAATATATGTCTTAAAGAAGAGAATTCTTTTCAACACTTAAGATGTTTCTCGGAACACTGAAAGTAAAGGTTACCAACAGTCAAATGTGTTCAGCCCCTCCGGTGACTCAGGGCTAGCATGCTTGCTCGTCTCCGAGTCACTCCGGGTTCTCACCCTGGTTAGGTCAGAGAAAAATATTTGTAACATTTCACTTCAATTTCCTAGTTCATATAGCTGTGACTACTGAAAAGCGAACCCACCTTCTTCTATCCACCTCATACTACTCCTAGAATCACTAACTCTTACTATTTCTAACGAGTCCTATTAACCTCTCCACGTGGACCAAGTTGTTGCGAGTGCCAGCAAACCGGTCCACCTACAAACAAGAGCCCTACCTCCCACCTCCTACCACCCATCGCCCCATGTAGAAAAGTTTCAACAGCACGCAACATTTCCCATATACAAATACTACAATTACTTATATAAGAAAAAAAAGTGCTTAAGGCAGTGGGAGCTGCCTGGCTAGACTAATCCTGACAATGCAGTTGCATTGACACTAGAAAATCACGAAGTGGTTTTGTATTCATTTTTAATGGTGGATCTGTATCGTGGACTAGTCAGGGACAATCCGCAGTGTCGCTGTCGATTGCTGAGAATACGTTGCACTGTGTCATGGCTCCAACTAGTAACACTGATTAGCATAAGAGAACTAAGCATATCGATGTAAGATATCATTTCGTTCGGAATACGGTTAATGAAAAAGAGATTAAGATAAGCTACATTAAATCTGAAAACGAACTAGCTGTTATTTTCACAAAACCACTGAATAAAAAACGATTTTTCTTTTTGCGAGATAAGATGAATGTGTTTAATGACTTGAATTATGTGACAGTGTAAAATAATTTCAATTCTATGGAAGTGATAAAATTGCATATTTTGTATTAATGGAAATCATTATGTAAATATCCGGTGGCCGACTGGTGCTGGCACGCACAGTTCTGCTTCTTGTTCATACAATTCTAAACCTTTCAGCCCTTCTGCCTGCCACCGCACCCCAAAAAGTTTCTTTTATGACCCTCGGGTCTTGTGACCAGAGTGCACTGCGTCGCACAAGTTAGTTTAAGGCTGGCAAGCAATCAGAGCACTGCGATGCTCAATTTGTTATATTCAAGTTATGTTCGAAGTTTTATCAATTAAATTTATGTACTCAGAACTTGTTTATTTATTAAAGTTTGAAGTAAACCAAAGCATATACAACAGCATCCTTTAAAAAAGTCGCTGCACCCGGAAGGATGTCGCGGATTGCAATCATTTTTGGGAGGCAGGTAGAGGGTACCACACACATAATGAATAAATGTTCACGCTTTCAAGAACAATATACACTGAGATACACAACCATATTGTCCCATACGCACGATCCATATCACCCAACGTGGTTCCAATAGGGAAAAAAGGGTCAGCAAATGCGGTTGGTCATGTCAAAGTCTCCATGGCTTCAAATCATGCTCTGGAAGCGGCTGTGTTACAAGGACACACTAACTGTGTTAGAGATCACAAATATTGCATTCACACCACCACACCCGGTATTCACTAAACACTCCCCTCCAAACACGGACCTGGAGGTCAACACCACGACAGAAAAGGGTCACTGAAGATTAAGAACGCGTTGGATGATATGGAGAGTGCGAGTAGGACGATATCGTTTTGTCTCCGTATACATTGTTCCTAGAAGTGAGAAAATTTATTCCATTTTTATGTGCGGTACCCTCTACCTGCCTTCCAAAAAAAATGACACCAATTCGCCTCGTCCTTCTGGATGCGATGTTTTTGGAAGACATGTAGTAAATGCACTGGTTTACTTAAAATTGATTGTTGCCTGAATGGAACAAGATGAGGTCTTTTCGTGTGGAAAATGAAGCATCTTTAACAGGCTAAATTTTGTATTGTCACATTTATTGAATTTATTTAAATAATTCATTAAAATTATTCATATTTTTGCACTTAAGTTCAAATCATTGAATCAATTGAGCCTTGAAGGAAAACGAGGGTCATGAGAAAGCTGGAGCCTCGTGGCATTCTACGAAGAATAATGACGCTCTTTAAAAAGGTGAACCCAGAGCGTGCGTTATATCGGCGGTTCGAAACAAATTGGGACATTAGGTTATAGCTCTTTATACATTCAATGACGAAACAAACAGTCAGGAACTTTCGGCATCGTGACGCTTAGCCACGGGTGGGGGCAGATCAAAACACTAAGCAGAAACCAATGGTGACAGGAGCTAATGTCTTCGTGATCAAGACATCACATGACGGGGAACTAGGAATGGAATTCTTCGAAGGAATATTTCGCCAAAAGATCGCGGACCAGTTAGAAAAGATACTGTGAAATGAAGCGAGGCCTCACAAAAAGACTGGCCAATAAATAAATACGATTTTCAAAGACGTCTCTAGCTCCAGTCGTGTAGGTGGATTAGAGAGTAAACGAATCATTATTAAAGTTCGTGTTCACTTTGTAACAGGTTAGAAATATATAGCTTAGTGAGAGAAATGAGAGCGTAAATTATATTAGATTGTGGTTTGAGTGGGTCCGGCTAATGGTAGAGCCCCGCACATAGACTTAAAAGGTTATTTGTACCCCTTAGTAAAGTTAGGCGTATCCCAACCCCAGGACCTCGCTAAAGGACAGCGAGTAGAGAATCTTAGCCTTCCTGTTATCCTCTAGGTTCGGAAAAAATGAACTACGTAACGTTATCTTTGAACAAACGCTTCGCATAAACAAAGTACACGCGCGGAGGTCTCCTCCCCCATGCCGCATCTCCTACACACTGGATCCTGATTGATGCCCGTAATGTGTAAATGGCTTCGCAGGGTATTATGACCTGTTGGAAGTCTTACACCTTTCCTCATACGACTCCTACCTACGTTTAGTAAAACCTACTTACATTCTTGATTAGATCCAGCAATTAACTTGCGGGTCTGTCTAGTAATATACTGTCACTTCAAGATTGTGAGATGTTGCTGATGTTTCCAATCTCCAGTCTCATCTGCCGTGGAGATACCCCAAAAAAGGGTTCTGGACCAACAAAGCGTCCCTCAGATCCGAGCTGTGCCAGTTCGTCCTCCTTTCATTTCATCTGATTCCCTTATGTCTAGTAACCCACCAAAGGGTAACTGGGTTTCGTTCACACAGTGTGTCTAACATCCGTTGGCATTGTCACACAAGTTTGGATGTTGTTCAATAGGCACATAGTCCCTTTAGTGCTGCCTGGCTGTCACCTCATATATTAATGTGGCCTCTGAGTCCAGTCATATTTTATACATGATAAGTGCAGGTCAGTATAGCAAATACTTCTTCCTGGAAAACAGTGGTGATCCCCCAACGACAGGGAGAACCCCAAGAACCCGGCACCAGTTCCCGCTCCCGTCCGTGAGCCATCCGTAAACCAAACATGACCCCAGCCAGGACACTAGCCCCGATGTGCGTGACCCATTCTTCTCCCGTGGGGATCACCTTGGAGAATTTGTAATCCAAATTATAATCAGACCCCATCAGGTCCCCAATCATCCCTGCCAAGGGCCTAACAACCTGGAGCCTTGTCAAAATTGATGTGTGACCATTAAGTGGATTCTTAAATGACCATAAACGATATGCGCTAATGGTTGCTAGCTCATTAATATATAAGTGTAGCAGAGGTAGGCATAGAAACGTAGTAGTGCCCAGCGCCCCGCTTATTCCTAGACAAGCTAGTCTTTATGTGTTATTTGACTGGTAATTGCTGTCCCTACCCCAGAGCCAGGCCAACAGACCAGTGATGCAAAAGTAATCGTAGGCCTTATGACAGCAACATGGAGTCAACGGACCACTTTTGGTCCCAGACACCATGTTCTCCCAATACATCTACGACAGGCAGCTGAGAGCTTAGTGATGGAACTTACAGTTAAAAGCATAGTGATCAGTGACTCCTGTAGGATCTCGCTAACTGTCCGTGAGAAATTGTCCCTTTGTGAGTATTGTTACATAATTGAAGATCGTGTGGACAATGTTACGTAAACAGCGCACTTATTAGACACTTGGGGTAATGATTTGGGAAATGGACATTGGTGAGGCTTCCAAGACTGATAGGACCGTGAAGCAAGCATCAATGAACTCCGTCTTAATGGAGCCGTTCATTCATACCCGCATACCATTGGTCAGCAAACTCCATCACCACTCTTGCGTCAACTGTAATCTTATGACGGTGTCAGTTTGAAGTAGGAGTTAGGTGTACCATTTAAGTGATGGATCTTGGTGTTCGTTTCATCATGTGCCGACAAGAAATAGTACTATCACATAAAAGAAACTTTGGTTTAGGCACAAGCAACGTAACTCATTAATAACCTGTGTGATTCAAGAAATTGGAAGTAACTTAGTTAAATGAGTAATAAATGTGATATGAAAGCCTTCAGCTAAATACGATACATGCCCTTCAATTATCTTCAAGTGATTATTAGTAAATTTTCAGAAATCATAATAACTTCATTAAATAAAATTCGTTGATATAATCATTTGTTTATTTTTTTAAATTGTTTAGTGTGTACTTCGGGAATGTGATATGGTGAATTTATGTGCTTTTGTGTGGGTGTGAGGAGAGATTATGTATTACTTGCAACAAAGGGTTAAATTATACCACTTATCTTGAAAAAATGTGTTTTCTTTTCGAAGAATTAATGTGTTTCACGACAAAGTAACGCCGAAACCAATGACCTTGTGAGGAAATCCTGTTTTTCTTTATTAGTGTCTTTTTTCTATGAAATTAAAATTCAATTAAATCCTTCATTATCAATCAGAGAGTTAAGGTAAGTAACAAATCTATTCTACCTTTATTTTCACGTGCAACGTTAACAGCCAGGTGAAAATCGCGACGTACCGGGACTCGAACTTGCAATTGTTCACCTGACTGTTGATGTTGCACACTCCTCAACGAGTACGTACTCGGATGTTGTGAGTTAAAATATGCATCCGACTCGCAGATATGCGAAAACCGTGTTTAAGAGCTACCAGCATTAGAGCCACTTGTAGTCACTTATCACATGAAGTGTAATGTGACCCAGGTTCACCGGATCAGGTCAGGTTGAAGTTGCGACTGACTTGGAGTCGAGGCGGGTAGTGCAGAAAATAGTTCGGGTTCCGGTCCATCGCGATTTTCACCTGGCTGCTGGCGTTGCAAACACTCCTCCACGAGTACGTACACGAAAGTTGTTAGTTAAAATTCATTTTAGTGTGTGTATTTTAGTAAAATTGATACCCAACGTGTTACTATATATGTTGAAATTGACACCATTGAGTAAAACCGCGAATTTTAAATAAAGTTTTATAATTTTAATTTTGCAACAATTGGCGACCCAACGTGGAGCCGCGACTCTAAAAATCCCTATAATTTTAATTTTGTTACAGTAATGAGCAGATTTTTTTTTTTGGGGGGGGGTTAAAAACAACTGGCAGAAGAAAATTTCTTCGTGAAAAGTACAGCACTTTTCTCCATTTGGTTCTTCTTTAAATTTCTATTACCATCAAAAGAGCTATGGATACCTATGGAAAAAAATCTGCATTATTTCTTCACGGTAAAAACACCTTTCCATAGGGTATACACATAGGAAAGAACGAGGCTGGTGTTTTCAAGAAATAGGACGCCTTGAAGTTCTGCATACACATCTTTGTAATAGTTTACGACCGTGCGTACTGTCAAGTGACAACAGAACCGGCTACATCACCCACGAGCTTCTCAGTATTACCTGGAAAAAATGGAACGGCTGAATGTTTTAATTTCTGATCTGCAAATATTTTTCATATTTAACAATACCCAAGTCTTCCCTATATAAACGTACTTTCCTGGGAAATACATTTAATTTTGCACTCTTCGGACATCCATCATCTTACTTGGTCACGACATTTCATGAGATGTATACGCTCATGCTGCGTTTCGGATGTTCTTCAACGTTCGTCCTGAAGCTTTTGGCTGCACCTGGTCACTGGGACCCAGCGGAGTCGGGGATGAGTTTACAATTTGTGTCGTGCTGTCCTCGTGTATGTATGTATATATATATATATATATATATATATATATATATATATATATATATATATATATATATNTCGACATACATACAAATGTCAATGAAAGGTTGACTATTGAGCTACTTAACCAAGCAGGAGTACGAGGTCTCCTGGACTTTTCATATTGTCAAGTTACTTTCTCTACCAAGGGGGAAGCAACTTCCTGCATAATGAGATATCCGTTCCACCTAGCATATTTAGCTAGCCTTAACTTAAAAGTTTCGGTCAAGCGTGCAGTTTTCTGGTGTTTTTTGAAATACACGGAAAATGACAACCTCCTTAACCGATGTATTTCTTGATCGCAATCACAAGGTTTACTGTATGTGCTACGAATCACTAATGCACGAGATGCTCAAAGAAACAAGAGTTTTATACGAGGAAGAGTTGTGGGAATTATATAATATCTACATTGTAAATGGTTTCTTTCCGAAAGTTTGGAAAATAGTACGAGGAGAAGCTATTCTTAAAGGACAAAACAAGAATCCAAACTTGCCAAATTCGTATTGTCCTATTTCTCTAGTACCGACTTTTGGAAAAACTTTGGGTAAGTGGATGACGCAGAGAATAGAAGAATATATAGAAGAAAATAAATTAGATTGACAATATGGACTTCGGAAGGGGTAGTCCACAATAGATGCAGCAGAAAAAACTTCTGAAAAATAGCAGAAAGGGATATATATCGATTGTATTTTTATGGATATATGTAGAGCCTTCGACAACGCAAGATGGGGCATTGGCAAATACTACGATCTTATTTGCAAGACAGGAGCATGCACTTAAGAACTGAAAATACGAAAACCCGAATAGATAAGATGTCCGTACGCCTCAGCAAGTGGCCCAATATTATGGAATATAGTTAAGAACAATACATTGAAATATTTGGAAGGTCAGGGAGTCAGTTATGTAACCTATGTGGATGATTTGGTGGTTGAGGTAGAGGGAAACTGTGAAAGGGAATTAGAGCGTAGAAGTAAATTAAAAAATTAGAAGAAATGATAAAAGGGATTAAGCTCTCATTTTCGCCGCAGAAGACACAAGCACTGAGTGGATTTAGGTTCTAATAACAGAAGAGACGAAGTTGAAGAATTAAGTGGACAGCGTGTAAAAATTGTTAGGTAAACTAAATATAGAGGAACTATTATCGATGATAATCTCAACCTTGATGAGCAATTACACATGCAATGGTCTGGGTGAAGGAATTGTATTACAATTTCTTGCGAGTGGGCCTAAACAAATATAATATGGGAAGCAAAGAGCTTATGCATTTGTATAAAGGGGCGAAAAATTCTTTATTACTGTTTGGTGTTGGTATCTGGAGACATAGAATAGTGTTGGGGAAGATAGAGAGGAATTTGCAACGTAAACAGACTCCATAAAGCAAATAAAACCAAAGATACAAGCTATAATTAAGGTCGAGAAAGTGGATTACGAGGATTTAAAAAGGAAATAGAGAAAAGTGGGCAGTTTACCATTGTACGGGCCATGTTCGACTTGAGATATCTAATGAATAGCTAAGATCTGGGAGAACGTAAATAACTTAGTCTCCCATGATTACTGGTGGAGAAAAAAGAACAAAAAGAAAACCTCCAACACAGTAGACACAACAGTGGAACTGACGAGTGACCATCTTTGTGTTGGAGACAGCAATAAGGAATACCAGAACCGGAATGATCAAAACAGAACAGCATATTCGTGTTGATGGATGTACTATATCACAGCGCTACCTTTGGGGAGAGCCATCAAATTTTGAACCTAATACAGAATCATAAGTCTCGGAATTTGAATATCAGTACACTATTCAGTACATAACAAATTATGCTTACTACGTTGAAATTACGTCTGTTTACAAATGGTTGGTGATTTTTGTTGAAATTTTCACCGGTTGTCAGCAAAATTATCTACATTTACTTCAATTAAACGAATATTTGTAACAGATTAGATCAAATGGTCTTCGATCTTCGTAAATTAGATGTCACATACATGTTGGTTATTATGTCACGATTCATAGGACAACCACAATGAAAGTTTTAAATAAAATAAACTAATATAGCCTTGTTTACAGGTTCATGCATCTACGAGTGTATGAAAGTTACGACTTGTGTTCAGTTTTTTGTCGACAAAACGCTCTTCCCAGTTCTCTCTTGAGTCCAGACTCTCCACAGACCCTCTACAACCCTTCGCTTCAGAAAATCCTGTTTCGCCCTTATCATTGGAACTCTATCAAAATGTCCCAGCCATTTATTCGATGTCCTCGATTTTTCTAACCCCCGAGAAGTGCAAAAGTAACGATACCCGATAGTGTAGTCTGCAATTTAACTGACAGTGGCACGGAAGGTGGGGTGATCGAAAGTTAGCAAAAAGCAGGAGAAAATTAGCTAAAGAAAGTGACTTGGGCTTCATTTTTTAATTTTTTATTGGGGCTTTACGGCTCGCCGACATCGATGTCATTAGAGCCATATAATTTTTGTACACGTACGAAAAATGCTGTTACGCACTATGGGGAGCCAACATGACTCTCCCCGCGTGTGGGACTCGCCTAATGACTCGACCACACTCACTGAAAACTCTCCTGAAATACCATAAGTCGAAACATAAAGAGAGGAAAAAAGAGACAACAGTTTACTAAAAAATTACAAAAATCGAAAACAAAGAAATATGTAAATTTAGAGAGAAAGAAAATGTAAAGTTAAAGAATAGGAAAGAAAGATTTTAATTCAAACCCTCCCAAGAAGAGCCACGATTTGTTTATGGATTTGAGTAATGACATACAAAGATCAAATAAGGTGCCAAAGGTCACATTCCTGGAGGAATTTAAAAAGGCGAATCAAAATCGGTTTATTTTGCCCAAGCATAACGTCGAAACTGTTGGGTAGATAGTGTCTCCGTCGGCTGGTACCATATTTGAGACACTCCGAAAGAAAGAGTTCCACGGTAAGTGTTGTATTGCAAGTCTCACAGATGGGGGGGAGGTTCACCCCAAAAAGAGATGACAATGGGTAAGATAACAGTGGTCAAGACGAAGACGTGAAAGGATCACTTCTTCACGTTTGTTCGCACGAGATGAAGACGACCAGGTCTTAACGGAGTATTTTACCTTCCTCAGCTTGAAGGTGCAATTTTGCAAATTCGGCTTGCCAGGTCTTAAGAAGAGACGATATTATGGTAACCTTAGAATCTGACGTATTAACAGTTGAAAGTTCAAGGACTGCCCACAGTGTTCCCCGCTTCGCTGCCTCATAAGCCTCTTCGTTACACATAATTCCCACATACCAAGGAACCCAACAAAGGACCATTTCAAAATTTTGGATTACTAGATGGCTTATCATATTACGAATAGTCAGTGCAAGGATGTCAGAAGTTTACAGGGACGATACTGACGACACAGCACTGTCACTGCATAGAACCACACGCCGTTTTTAAGATAGCTGAATGAACCTCAGCGCCTCAAGGATTGCATATTTCTTCGCAGTGTACACGCTGCAAAAGGAATGGAGGCGAAAAGACCGGGTGGCACTATGGCAGTGGAAAGCAGCACCAACAGAATCAGTCATTGCTGAGCCATCAATGTATATGAACATATGATCCAAATACAAGGTTTTCAGTTCTCCGAAATGCTTCTGGTAAACAGCAGCAAGAGTGTCCTACTTTGAATGTTGAGACAGCCGAAAGTCGATGGTTCGTTGCCTGAAGGAGCAAGGTATTGTGAGAGTGTGGGTAGGTATTGTAGAGAGCAAGGTATTGTAGAGAGACTGGAAGAGGTAGTATGATGCCGTTTTCTACCAGCAGATGTTTAAAGCGGACACCCGCTGGGCGGGGTAACGAAGGTCTTGCAGCGTTAGATGAACAAAATTTGGGGGAATGGTTATGATGGCAAATAGGGTGATCGGAGACTCCCATCAGTTTCACCCGTAAGATCCAAGTAAAATATCATATCAAGTTCTGTTAAGAGGTGTTTCGCCAGCGTCTACTAGTAAGCATTCTACGCGACTGGTGCGCAAGGCACCAATTGCAATGCGAACTCCTGCATGATGTATACTGTTAAGGGGCCTGAGTGTCGCTGGTGAAGCGGAGGAGTACACAATACTGTCGTAATATAATACAGACCGAACAAGACTTCTATACAGGCGAAGAAGGCAAGTGCGGTCTGCGCCCCATGATGATGCGCTTAAGCACCGAAGGAGGTTCAGGGAAGAATTCAGAGATTGTAGTTTTCGGATGTGATGCGCCAAGTAAGTGTAAGGTCGAATGTGAGACCCAGGAATTTTGCGGAGTCAACGATAGGAAGACGTTGCCCCCCCCCCCAAAAAAAAACTGGATCANGTAGTTTTCGGATGTGATGCGCCAAGTAAGTGTAAGGTCGAATGTGAGACCCAGGAATTTTGCGGAGTCAACGATAGGAAGACGTTGCCCCCCCCCCAAAAAAAGATCTGGATCATTATGAAGATTGTATATCATACAGAAATGTATACAGCTTAACTTGGATACAGAGAAACTAAAGCCATTAGACATGCCGGTAGACACGTGTAAACGGTTTAAAACCAATTGCAGTTGCCTCTCGATGACTGAGATGCTGCTGGATGAACAATAGATGGCGAAGTCGTCAACGAAGAGAGACGCATATACATGTTCTCGAACCACAGATGCAATACTCTTTATGGATATGGCAAAGACAGTGACGCTGAAGATTGAGCCCGGTGGGACACCGTTTTCCAAAGGATGATTAGATGATAAATGAGTACCGAGACGAACGCGGAAAGAGCGTTGAGATAGGAAGCTCTCCAGAAACAGAGGAAGACGACCTCGGAATTCCCACGAGTGCAATGTGCCTAGGATTCCGTACCTCCAGGTTGTGTCAAAGGCTTTTCCAGGTCAAAAAAGATGGCCACAAGGTGTTCTCTCAATACAAACGCCGATGAAATTGTGGATGACAATGCAACAAGGTGGTCTAGTGTTGACCGCTGTTTTCTGAAACAACATTGGATATTGGTCAGAATGTTTCGCGATTCCAGAGATCAAACAAGGCGACGATTGATCATTCTTTCTAACAATTTGCAAACGCACTTTGTCTTCATTATTCTCAACACCACACACCACGTTATCTTCTATCGGGTAAATCCATTTTAAATGATCCAGAAAAAAATAATGTGTCGCCGTACTCGTTCAGAAAAATTTCATCTTCTGGATGTTGTTTCTAGTATTATTGGAGTTGAAAAACGTAATTAAAAAAATATCATGTCTGTTTCTAAAATGGCGGCCATTTTCGTTCTTCCGCGAGCACCATTTTTGACCTTTGTAAGCGTTTACGTAAGCATTAATTTCAAGATTGGTGTGGTCTAGCGCCTTAAAATTTCTGACATTATATTTAGCACATTCTACACTACAGTTTCAACATATATGTGTCGAAATCAAATGAAGGTCGTAACGTTGTGGGTTTCCAATCACAGAATGTATACTGTTCGTCTCAAAAAGGTCATAAGTTTTAAATTATTTGAATAATTTTATTATATAATGGACGTTAATTGTATTAGATTTTATGAAGGATGAATAGGATCTATTCTGTGATCCTATGACTACAAATTTTAGATATTTTTTAGAAAATTAAATGTGATGAAGCACACAAAACTAACTAATTATTACAATATATCATCTGTGGTTTCTGCTGAAATATCATAACGATTAAATAAGTGCCAGTGTAATAGGATGAGTAGGCATTTTTTATAAGTATTATTATTTATTATTCACATTTGATATCTCTCAACAAGGATCTGCTAACACGGATAATGCTGAACCATATGCCCGAACGTGTGACTAAGCTTTATGTTATTTAATACCATACAAATAATTAATGAAACTTCGAAATAAATATATTTCATGAACGTTTTCTGCCAAATTAACATAACTGTAGGATAAGCACCAGTGTGAGTAAAGTGTGATCACACATGTAATTTGTCAATAAAATATAAACAATTATCAAGTTGATTTTTATAACAATTTTATTGTATAAAATAATATTTGATACTTAGTTGCTAAGTTATTATTTATAATTGATAGGAGCATATTGTTGCGTTTCCGGGGTTTTGAAGCTGATAATTCATGTTTACCAAAACGAAACGTTTTAGCAAAATTTGGAAAATAATATCTTTGCTTCCAGATGAAATCTCAATTTTGTAATTTTTATATAAGTTTATAATCATGTAGATCTTTCGATCCTGTAAATATATTTTATTAGGTCCCTCAACAGAGTTATAAGCCTTCCAAAAACGATAAAATTAAAAAATTTTAATTTCTGGAAGGTCATATCCTGGAAAGGAGACATATCTCAAGAATGAAATTCTATACACATTATCTACGTATGGGCAAGTGTATGCACAAAACGATTTAAGTCTGAGACTTTATCCCTTCCTTTAGAAAATCGCTTTCGAAAACACAAATTTATTCATTTTGAAACATCTAATTCAAGACGCGAAATCAATTAGACGCAGGTAGCTATAGAAATTGTTGAATATGTTGAAACTGTCGCGTAGAATGTGCTAAACACAATGTCAGTAATTTTAAAGCGCTAGACCACACGAATCTTGAAATTAATGCTTACGTAAACGCTTACAAAGGCCAAAAATGGTGCTCGCGGAAGAACGAAAATGGCCGCCATTTTAAAAACAGACATGGTATTTTTTTTTAATTACGTTTTTCAACTCTCCAATAATACTATAAATAACACACAAAAGATGAAATTTTTCTGAGGGGGTACGGTGACATGCCCTGGATCACTTAGTATGGATTAACACTATCTCAAAGCTCATAAACTATTTTTTACTGAAAGACCATTCCTATGTCCGTGCAAACCCAGTGGACCACATTAATAATATGATACAATGACAGTACATCATTCAAGTCCAATCATTACTTATTGTGAAAAACACGATGTCTTTCATTTATTCCACTTACAAAAACGCACACAACGCAGACAAATTGTTGCATTGACTATCTTTCAGGGTGTAACAAAGGGTATTAAGTTTGTGATTGAAATCACACACAGGCTACGAATAATTACGATGAAGATGATCATTGTTCTGTCATCATACTAGAGATAGATTCAGCAATTTTCATGTAAACTTTAACTCGTTTACAAGTAAGCTATAAAGGCAATAGTATGAAGTGTAATATTTTAAACATAAATATAGAATAGAACTCGAAGTTCTCAAGAAAACTAAATGTGTACGGCGGTTTACTTAGAAAACATATTATAAATGTTCACAAAAAACATGGAGGCTCCTGGGTAACTCTTACTCAATTATAAGTGGTCTTCAATATTCTCTTCGCAATTTATAGCAAATAGAACTAACGAAAAAGTGTGACAAGCTGCATTCTTAAATCGAGATACGAAAGCTATCGCCTCTTCTCGTGACCGCACACACTTCCTTTTTCAATTTAATTCACATCTATTTTCGAAGAAAAAGTTGAATGAGAAGTATTCAATTTCATCATAAGATTTTCAACACGTAGGCCTAATCCAATGTACCACACAAATACTCTAATGTACAGGAAGGTTCTGGAATACTTATAATATTATTACATTTCCCCAAGTTAAATGAGCTCGGCTAAATAGATACAATAGTTCTCAATTTCTGGGAATGAATGAAATAGATCACATACATCTGAAATTAGCTGCTAGGAGAAAGCATGATGGGACCATCAATGTAAGGGAAGTTTAAACGTGAAGAAAAATATGAACAAATGTTCTCTTGGAACAAACAATTTAAATTCGCGATCTGCCAGAAGCTGATGAAAAACATATCCCCGTAATTAATTTTACATTATTATTATATGTATTATATTGTTTTTTGTAGGGGCCAACTATGGACCACGATAGCGAGCGCTACCAACGCCCAGTTTGTCATGGATTTACTCGCTAGACACGCGAGATACATATTGGGGAACAGCATCTAGACATCATACACATTGCAGTATCAAATTTTACAAAAGCGGTCAGGGTTCACTTTTCCATCATCAGTCATATGAGCTGAGAAATCGAACTGAAAAGCTACATTTATCTTCTGGACCCGCGCAGAAAATGGAGTGGGGGAAATTTTTCGGGTCAGCTGCTGATTCGCCAATCCAGTTTATGTGCATCGACGAAAAGGATCGAGTGAATAAAAAGGTTGAGAGATTAAATTAATGGAAAATCACAACAATTCAAAATCCACGTATAAATTGTACTCAGAACCTTCCGTGTTCTGAGTTCCTTGTGATCCACAGGAAAATAAAACCTTAATTTACAAATTATCATTCTTTAGGGTTTCGGATCAATTAATGTTTTCCAGCGTAAAGAAAAGAGTGGATAAAAATTATTCTGATTAAAAGATGCCATTTTTCCTCAGGAGGGGAAAAATTACCGACATGAAACTGATTTACTTGATACTATATGGGCAAACTTAATATAAGCGATGATACTTTACATTCCTGTTTACGCAAAGCAAAAAATGGGGAATCGAACGCATGAATTAAATTAAAATTAATAGACATTTAACACTTATCCCAGAATCCACATTGACAAATGTCAACTAACGAGAACTCGTAGTTCCACTTGTATTCTGGTCTTAGGCATCGCTATCGTTTCCGAAACTCTTCAGATCAAACTGATATACGGGTAATTTTAATTCGATAAATTCCTGTTGAGAGGAAGCAATAAAAGAATTCTTTTACAAACATTTGGATTTCCCTCATTCTTTCCATATTGTGACAATGTGTCTCCGTATTTCTCGTCTTGTGTATCGCCCGCTGTCTTACGTTTATGAAAATTTCAACTCCCTGCCAATGACAGAAGAGCCTGAAATGCTCGAAGGGTCCGAAATATTAGGTTGCGAAAAGCCCGAAATTCCTCGTTCCGACTTTCATTACCAGATGGTAGTGAAAGCCGGATCGACCTTGTGGTGCATTTTTCACCGAGAATTAATCACATTCAAGGGAACTTTAACGTACTGTATAACATGTGTGTGGATTTTCGCACCTGAAATATCCGTCGTCCTCGACCGGGACCGACTTTGGAAGCCGCTACGATATCCACTCAGCCATCGGTGCCGTCAGAAAAAAAGAATACCTCTTAAAGATATTTTTGGAATTTAAGGAATTGATAACGCATTTACTTAGTAAGTGTTTATTACAACTGTTGAAAATAAAACTTATTTAGTCACTTAGTAGCCATTTTGTTCAGTTGGGGAAGGGCAGAAATGTTTAATCCGCCACTTCCTTTGGGCCCTTTGATCGGAATTGCATCCGGAGAGTAAATTACTTTATGCTCATTTGCATTTTGTAACTGCTTTTTTTACATTTTTCTTTATTTGTGAAACAGCGTATTCTCCATGTGGTAGTAAAAAGTCTGTAACTGCTTTCTGTAACAATAAATTAGTTATTTAATTGTAAATTACTTCTTACCCTGCTTCAGTCACGCGTTATTTTTAATAGCAGTTAAAAATAGTTGTTGAAAACTGCAGTCAATGCTCTTTCTTATAGATTTATTTCTTCAACTTACCAATCTTTTTAGGCACCAATGAAATTTGCTAAACTGACCAGTGGCTTCTCGATGATCCTAGTCAGTTAGTTTATTATTACATATGTACAATCAACTTGCAAAATAAACTAAGAATACTTCACCCACGTATACCCTTTGATTGAAATTGGAGTGGTCACTGGTGTCATTTCAATTTTTCGATGAAGGGGGCAAGTAAAGTCCAATGATATTAATTTTACTTTATGGTTTGGTATTTTCAGAAAAAAAACGTAATAACTTGTTCGATAACGAAACCTGAAGCATACATTATTTAATTATCATGTCATGTTACTTGTGCATAATATTTATTTCATTGGATTTCTCCTCCTAATATAAATTCTAAGGAACCAACAATATGATTTACATATATTTCAGACCAGTCTGAAGAGGTGGTTCTCTCATATCGGGCCGGGCCAAAGATGTTTTAGGCAGAGACCAATAACAAAGCGTTCGGTCCTAAGTAATTTCGGACCGGCCCATAGTTATTTCGGGCCTGCCCATAGTTATTTCGGGTGGACCCTTAGTTATTTCTGGCTTGGCCAAAAAATTATTTCAGACACTTCTGCCAAGAGTAATTAAGTATTCCATTTTGAATATTGTTCACGTAATGTGGCTTCTAACACATGAAAAAGCTTTAAGTAATTAGTATTAAAGGTGTAGGTACCTAATTTCCAGGAGTGATAATTGTGTGATTGTAGGAGAAATATTTCATTTCTTAAACACTTAATTTCTTCGAGTGAATTACCACTCAATATAAGAGAATTTCAATTCATGCTTACCCTGAAATATCATCACTTTAAGCGATTTAACTCTAAGCAACCTCCTTGAAGTGAAATTAATCCAGTCTTCGAGCCATTTGACAAAAATTGACCGTTAAAATTAGACTTCTGGGTCCTATGCTAACAGTAGTAGTTACGAAAAACTTGCTTAGACAGAAGTTTCTTCTTAACCTTATATTATATATTAATAAATATTTATTTAAGTATTATGAAAATTGGCCTAAACACAAGGTGTTCTTTCATAGTTGTATACGTTTCAACGGTGTTCCTATCTAATAGACAATGCCCAATTTCACGCATTCACTCCAAGCGAGTCAGCAACCTATCGATGATAGACTGAGGTACTCAGGTATCACTCAAGCACTCAGAAACACGAGTAATTTAAAACTATGGGTTGAAGTGACATCATCCAATCGATTACAGTGAAGTAGTGTTATATTTCATTCGTTTCTCAATGACGTAACACTTAACACGCTCTTTGAGTGCCAATTCCACTCGAAGAAATTAAAGAGTACATGCTTACAGTAAGTAGCTACATCAGATGGCTCAACGAAAATAATTCAGTGCACAGGAGACTGCAACGTACCGTGTCATGAGTGGTCATGTATCATCTACCTCGAGGAAAAAAGACAAGTGTGGTGAACTTAAAACGTGGGTTTTAATATAAAATAAGCGTATACTTACGTAGCTTGTTCGTTTATCACTAACACAGATTATTTTTCATTTCTCAAATATTGATATATGGAGGGCTATGACAGGAATGATGAAAGGTTTATATGGTCGCATACCCTTGCTGCCGCCTACTTGATGTACGATGATGTTGAATGATAGTAGGTTGATTGGAAATGAAATTTCTTTCACAAACATCAAACCTTTCATGGGTATCAAAGCCTCAACATACAGGCCCTCACCTAATACGTCAACACTTCAATTTTTTATCATAAACTCAGTATTCAGTCATGGATCTGCTTTGTACAGCATTTTTTTCTACACAAATGATCCATTGCATTCACGTGGACCCTACAAGCAAATATAACATTTTTCATCTGAACAAATTAATACACTGGTGTCTATAGGGGAGTAGGGGAATTAAGTTGTAAAGTATCATGACGAATTTAGTGGAGGAGGTTTTGGAAATGTCAATATACTTCAACCAATAGAAATGAAAGAAGTCATATGAGAGAAAATAACTTTAACGATTGTTGCTGGCCTTTGTAACATGCAAGTCTCAAACCAGACTGAAGATGAAAGTACATTGACTAAATGAAATTTAGAAAATGTTATTCGCAACTACTAAGTTCCAAGCTTAGAAGTCATCTACCGGCGGCAGTTCCAGTTCATCTCATGAAGAGGCACAGTTGAGTATACGTGAGGATAAGATCCGGTGCATACATCACTTCTCATAAGAGCCGCCGACATAGAAACGTAACACCGGTTTGGAGAATAATTCTTCCGTTTAAGTTGCATTGTCGTACGTCCACCTTCCATTTTTACAGCATTTCCCCACACTACTGGAGCGTCAACAGACATCCGTTCATTCGACTTACTCCGTACCTTAATGGCGGAAAACTATCGATAGTTTCCGATAGTTTCAAATTATTGTCGTATTTCCGATCATATTGATTACACACAGTAAAGTGAGAGAAAAGAAACCAAATTAATTAGGCTCCAACAAGTTCTATTACGAAAAAATTGATAGCATGATATACCTACTGTTAATATGTTTTGCTCAGTGGACATTTTTATTCACGATTTACAATAGTCAACTCAATAGATGCGTTACATAATTTTCTTCTTTGGAAAATCTATTAAGGTTTGAAACCCTGAATCTAATTTTGGCTAGAAAACAAAGGACATACGTAGGTATAAATTTAGCTAAAAACACGAAAAAACGGAAGAAACAATACATTGAAATATGTATTTCAAACGGGTCTTCCACTCATATGTAAAAATTGTCACAAAACAAAAGAAAACATCTGGAAGGCACTAATTCTTGTAACCACACATTTTAGGTAATAAAAATGGTCATATCGATATTCTTAGATTCAATTGTTGAATGGCGCGGCATTTAATAATTAACGGGAACATATTTTTTAAATATATATTTTGCCACTAAAGAATCTGAGAAAACCAATGGAAATACTCTACCGCTCTGCTACCATCGAGTTTCAAAGAAGAGATTCCATTACGTCTCCAGTTACTAAAGTAATTAATCCTTCTGATTTAAAAGCATATCATGCAGGTGTTCAAAGTTTTAGAATAGCTAAAGGTGATAATTCTAGAGGAAAGCGGGAGGATTCAAATGTGACTATCGGACACTATGGATAGTTGGGTATTAACTATCGATGGTGGTCGTTAGTCGAAACTATCGGTAGCACTATCGAGTTTTCCGCCTCTATAGCTCGTACTCCACTCACCTGGAGCGCTGCGATTCGGGCGACGTTTCTACCATCGGAGGCGAAGTGCTGCTGGGAGGATTCCTCAGAGGATGTCGACGCACTTCCACCAGCTTCCCTCGGAATCCGCTGGGAGCGCTAGCGGGNATGCTCAGAAGAAATTAAAGAATTGAAAATGCAGTATTAAAGACTAAAGAAAGCTTCAAAAAAATAAAAAAGTTTTAATTTTTAATTATAAAAAATGGTACGACAAACGTTTTGAAAATTTCTGCTTATTTCTTTGAAAATAATATTTCCCATTTACTATAAAAGTTGTCAGTAAAGTTGAGATAATGAGTGGGCTTTCTTGATATGCGGTCAAATATTTAGTGCCCCGAGTATTCAGACGTATCTCATTTGGAAGTAATCCATAAACAATGTGTAAAATCTAAGTATGCAAATATAAAATCAATAATTGGATAAACCCTATACCGTCTAATTACAAGAAAACATTATTTACCAGACAAGCAATTATTGCATTTTTCTTCGATATATATCCATTGTTAACGTCCAATTCGCGTTAAGACTGAATTCATTTCACTGACTTGTGCGCCACTACCTCAACGGAGCTTAAAAACGGATGTGCACACCGGGTCTAAGTGAACAAAGTTACTTGGAAAGGTAAAATGTGTAATGTGTAAAAGGTAAAATGTGTAACTAATGTACCGGAGTGTATAATGGTGTGGTTACACTAAATAACTCCAGCCAATGAGGAGGGTGAACTCATTAGGACCCAATGTTTACTATGTGTTTTGTACTGTTTTCTGCCTGTCTCGAGAAAGCCTGTCTCTCGAAAATTTTAAAGAAATCATTATTTATTTAAAGACGTTTGCATCTGAATACTAATACATTTACATTTCTCTTCATCTAAGATAGCTTTTAAATGTAATAGAAAATTTTCGATTTTGGTGGGGACGCCTTTAACCGGATCTCCATCCCCTCGTCAGCAACATAGGACGCTTTGGCCAATTTCTTCAATTGCATACCATGCAAGTATTTCAGAAATTCTTGTGAAATAACGTCAAAGCAAGTCGTGTGTAAGAAGTGTCATTAGGTCAAATAACATTTTAAAAGATAATTTTTTTAAAAATTCAACTTAATGAAAAGCTATGAAGTATCGTTAAAGATACTCAATTATTAATCCATGCAGAAGTCGGTCGTATTCTCAATAGTAAACTATATCCCAACAATGTCTCATAAATGAAAATACGAAAAAAACTCATTTTCGAACACTATAGGTAATTAACTATAATAATTGAATTCAAACTGGAAAGTCCCACAGCGCCGCATCGTCCTTGGTTGGAAAAATTCTTTTCTAGTTTTAATTATACTACAATTTCATTTATTTTCAGTCAATTTCATCATTCCAAGTGAGTCTACCATAATCTTCAGATTCAGTTACACAAGTATTTACAATGAATACCTAACAACAAATGTGCCCCCAATAATAAGAACGGTTTCCCAAAAAATCACACTTGAGAGAAGGTAAAATTTGATTAAGCACGAATAAGTCTAAATGACCATATCTATCCATCGAGAGTGGAAAAAATGAGTTAAAAACGAGATTTTGAGGCAGAAAAATATAGATATAATACTACTCGAGCCTTCGAACCACACGGTAAATCGTTGTCAGATGGAACATGAATATCTGAGTTGCTTCGTCGATAGAGTTGACGTAGGTGAAAGTCTCTCATTTATAATTGAGCTGAAGACTCGCGACATGACTTCATTACTTTGTTAAAGGTTTCGAAAGCAATGAAACCTTAAACTCAGTAACACACCATTCGATAAAAAACCACCACGAGAAATGAAGGAGCACAGACAACAGATGCGCAATAACAATATTTATGTGCAGTATAAATCTTGAAATAAATATTTTATGAAAAAATAGCTCAAATAAATGCAATTAAGGAAGTTTCATCATAACTTTACTTTGTTTTCCTCTTTCGTCAAGATGTAATCGGGATGAAGTTGACTTTATACAACGTTCTGTCACATTATTTAATATAATATTTTCGATAAAGTATCCTGGAGAATATTCTTAAATGTTGATCATACGTTTTTGAAAAACACGAAAATTGGTAATCCCAGTTAAAAAATTGTCGCTTAGAATCAGTTCCGTAACTAACATACCAGCGAACCTCGTGAAGTTCGACTTCTGCGGATTGCAGTTCTTATATTTCCCAATCAATTGCTTAAAATGTAGAAGAAAATATTAATTCCGCGAATATCCATGAAATGTTTCCCATAAAGTTTACTAATTCTCCATAAAACAGTCAAATTATAAATAAATGTAAGAAGCTATTTTTTGAAACTACAGACAATTACGGTGGTTTATTTGGAAAGTTCAAAATTTGGTCACAATACAAACACACAAAGTTATACTATGAATGCAGCCCTCCCATGATAAGTATTACTGATGACTAAAAAAAGGAAGAGTATTGTAAAGGTTACGTAAGCCTTTTCCGGGAATGTTAATATGTAATATAAGTTTCTGTTGGATATGTTGTCGAAACCCAAAATTTAATTCAGTTTTTCACATTCACTTTTATTTATACCCATTCTTCCTTTAATGGAACATTTTTGCGTCCCTCGTGACCTCGGGAGCTGCTTCAACAGCACCCCGGTTCATACGCCACTAATAGTATGATGCAGAAAAAAGGAAAAATTAGTAACAACTAAAAGTACGCACAACAAATCTGACTCATGATTTTCTAGATAAGAAAAGAGTGGGATTCAGAATTTACTCAACAAAATTGTACCACATATTACCCGGATCCAATACAGAAGGAATAATAATTACGTATAGGGTACATACGAAGTGATAGCCTTGGAAAATGCATCAGCTGAAGATTCGGAGCATCTGTATTCAAGAGTATTGAACCTTCGAAACGAAAACTAAGAAAAGCAGCTTCTTCGAAATTACCACATCAATCGATTTTGTAGAAATCAATTTAACCCAGCAGTCTGGTCGAGAGAGGGCAACATGTAACCCCTTTCAAATTCAGTTTAATTACATACAGATATTTATATTCCATCATGGAACGTATAGACACAACAGTGAACGTAGTGTACAGTATAAAACAGATGCTGAATTCTCAATGTTGGTAACACTTAATGCCGCCAGTTCGCGTGTTAAATATAGGCCAAACAGAACTGGAGTCAGCTATGTTAATTTTTAACCAAACCGGCTTTAATCAATTACAAATAAAATATCGCTTCGGAATAATTAGAAAGGTCCGTGTTCTAAATAATCCTAACCCAGGAATTAATATACCAAGAAAATAATATTGGGTAAATAACTTTAAATACCTCTAATGGGTATTTAATAAACCATTCACTCCATCATAATTTAATTTTCTTTTTTATAAAAGGTTAGGAGTAATAGTTATATAGACGAAATTGTTTGCACTAGTTAATATCAACACCAGAGTAACTCTTTTCTTACCACCAGAAAGCATTTAAAAAAATTTTCTTCACAAAGTTTATTATAAATACACAATAATAGTCATATATCAATAGTAGTCAATACTAAGATGGTTCAAGTCTATGCAGAAATTGACAGAACATACTCTACAAAATCACAAGGAGCACATCTTCACATAACACACATTGCGTTTTATTTCAACATCCAATTATATCTACTTTATTTTTAACGGTATATTCTCAAGAGGTTTCAAAGAGAACTTGAAACTCACCTCCTTGAACTGACTGTTTAACATCATTATTTGCAATGGAACAAATATTTCATTCCTTCAAAATTTTAAAAAGTGAGCAAAAACAAGCAAATCCATATACCTGTTACATATATAATGAAGTCACCAAGTAATCAAACCACAGTTCAAAACCCACAACACAAAAACATGTACCTACAACAGGTTCATATCTCTAGAATAAGTGCACTTTTTTGATAGCAGGTCAATTAAAAGAATATCCACCCCAAAAATATTTCTCATACGTAAGAGTGATAGTGAAATGTTTCAATTAAACATTGTTTTTAAGTTGATTACCTACAATATCTTGATTTCTTGAATATTAATCACTCTTGTGTGTCTTGAATAAATCATTTTAATTAAGAATGTAATAAGAATGAGATGTGAAAGCATATCAGTACATTCTCCAGTCAAATAATTTATAATTGTAATAGGAAAAGTATCTAATTCTAGAAACATCATCATGCACGTTTCTACTGACACTTAATTTCACTATAAAAGTGAATTTTTGACAAGGTATTTACCTTGAAATTTTGTATCCGTTATTTAATCCACTTCCTCTGAAACCATTTAGAATGGTTTCAGTGTAATTGGCACTGGTCTTGCATATGTTGTCTTCGTATAAAATTAATGGTCTGTTGAATAGTGAGGGAAGTCTTATTGATGTATTTCAGTTTAAGAATATCTGCGCACTGGGAGATCATTTATACAGTGATATGTTGCCGCATTCTAAAGTAACATCTTACTCTAGACTTTTGGAAAGAATTGTATTCACAACAGATCCCTCTTCATTCCCAAGCCCTTCCATTGTCTTTTGAGTGCTGTTCTGATACCTTGCTACAAAATAACACACACCACATTTAGGGAATATGTTGTTAAATAACACAAGGAGTATCCAAGCACATTAGCATAATTAATTATGAATAGAAAATTATCAAAATGGAATGAAATAACGGGAACTCAGTTAATTTAGTAAACAATCCTTTTAAACTCGATTAACTTGGTTTATGAGGTTATTTAAACACAAAATAGAATGCAATTTGGAATATTTAGTTATCAAATGTTTACATGGTTTCAATGATAAATGTTAAATCATTGTTAAAGGGAAAATGTCATTACCACTCAAGAATGTGGAGTTAAATACCTTACTAAAACAGACAAGGGAATAGGGACAGAGTACGAAGCAATTTTATGTCATCATCACACAGCAACATCGGGCACGGTACAAGCTTAAGATTTACTCAAGAGTGAGCTGGTGTAAGAAGAGCATGTCTTTCGTATGACATGAATGAAATAAAGCAAGGCAAGAAGTCAGAAATAGAGAAGAAAATACAGAAGTGCAATTTGGTAATAAAAACGTTAAATATTATTAGTTAATAGTATTAAAAATTAAAATTCAATTAAGCAATATTATTATTTTTTTAAATTCACATGAACTACATTTATTCAACAGTATGTAATCGATTGTACAAAACGGAGAGAACACGCAGAACACATGACAGGAGAGGTATACAAGGATGCGAATTTCATCTGTCAACAAGTTACACTACACAGCTACCCCCTCCCCCTTTCTCATTACCTTCTCGTACCCACTCCTGTCACTCACCTCTCTATTTCTCTCATAGATATTTTTATGATGAATCGAAACGGGAAAAAATCGACCCTAAGAATGTATTTTTAATCTGACAGAAAATTATCTCGTCAGACGTCACTAAAATAAACCACGCACTCGCTAATTCTCTTATCACTAAACTTGCGCAAAAGCAACAGGGCGACGTGATTGCGAGAACGATGTCACACAACACAGCTCACTTGGGTGCCTCATCGGCCGGCGCACGCTCGCCACAAGCGATAGGAAGAGATCGGTACGCCCAGAGATGTCGCAAGGATGTACACTGAAGTGACACGGCGCACGCGACGGCTTACGGCATGAAACTAGCGAGCGCGGAGCAGTAGAACTATTCCGCAGAAGGGAGCACACGGAGTGTAGCTAGCAATGCTTTGAGCTCACAGTGACTGCACCTGGACAGCACGGTCTGCGGAACGCGGGAGCCGACAGACTACAGCGCGATAAACGCTATGGGCGGCGAGTCGGCAGAATGCGGAGACCAGCACCGCTCGCGGTGACTCGCGGTCACAAACACAACTAAACGCTGGGAGCACGCGCTCTGTGGCCTGGCCAGGGCCTAGGAAAACGAAGGATGGCGCTTGGGGTGCTTGCTGTTCTTTGCTCTCGCTGCCATGCTTTCCGCGCGCATTCGGCTCTCACTCGGCATGTGTTCGGAAGCGTCAAGGGTGGGGGTTGCGGGGCTATGATGAGACTGGGGTGCGTAAGGGATGCCTGACGCCTGCCATCGGGTGCGGATTGCTAGGCCCGTTCTCGTCTTTAGCGAGTGGATGTATGAAGTATCAGCTGCTTCAAGGGTTGTCTGATAGTATTCAGGTAACGGGTCGGTTTCTCTAAGAAATCGAATTGCTCTCAAACCTGAATAACTTGCTACGAATTAGGGCAACCAGAGCGATCGATAAATATCACTGATTTCTGTGCGTGACTTAAAAGCTGTTTAATATACTTTTCCGTAAACACAACTAACAGTAAAGTGAACAACATATCGTGAAGTGGTCAATGTCAGAATTAAAATATTTCATAAAATCTATTCACATTAAATATGTTTCGTAAAAATCATTAAAATTATTTTCTTCCTGAACAGTCAACATTCACAAAAATATAGAACGTTGTACTTTCTTTTTTGGGGAGGAGGATCACTATTTGGAGGAAGCTGGGTATCCTTAAGATTTGCCCCTGATTATAGTTACAAGTAAAGAAATTAGTAAGTAGTAAGCGATAGGATCTGTAACAAATGCTTTAATTCATGCTGATATATA
>NNCF01126939.1:611702-628614 GCA_002313205.1 Laupala kohalensis
TTAACTAAATGAATATTTTTTTTATATTATTATTTATATTGTCTGAGAGAGGTGGTGATTGATCACTTTCATTCCTCTACCTCGTATTACGCCACTGTCCGAACAATTCCCAATTCCTACCCTCCGGGAGAACTGATCGTCTCTTGAAATAATGAGAGGTACCTTCGGGAGGAAGCGAATTGAAAGTAAAAAAACTAGCTTCAGGCTTTCGCATCTCTTGTCAAACGCGCGTCGAGTTACGGGAAATTATGGGTCGGAAATGAACCATCATAGCTGGATCGATCTAAACGTGAAACAATATTCAGGAGATCTTTTTCTTCCGTCTCTTGGGGTTCCATAAATCCAGTAATCACAGAGAAGTACATAAGTAATTAATTGCCAAATGTCAAGATAGGTTAGGTCTGTGGGGACCGGAGTAAAACGTGAGGAGAGATGGAGCAAGAGTACCGTCCATGAAGAAAAATTAAGTTTTATTAATACGATACTGCAATAATATACTGCAATAAAAATATAATTTGAATTGAAAGAGTGCGCTGAAGTGACATATTGATCCAATAATTCTTTAGAACCCAAAAAAATAAAAAAAGCAAAAATATAAAAAAAAGTACCGCAAGAAAATATTGCAACGAACTAGAGTAGAGCACACTCAGAAGAAATTAAACCTATCCTTTCTTATCAAACGGATTGAAACAAAAGTTACAAAACCTAGTATTTACACAAGGGTTGAATGTTGAACGTCGGAAAGGGGCTCTTTCTAACGATTCTAGATTATCTGCAAGTATTACAGCTCGACTAGATAGTTATACTAATTCACACTACCAATCATTCGAGATTCCAAAATCTTCCTTTGCAAATCACGCCTTAGCAGGCCTACTTCATAAAGATACTGGAAAAGGAAAAAAAAATAACAAACTAAAATATGATTAATTTATCAATAAATCTAAATGTTTACATTAACTCTAAGAAGAAGTGACATTTTCAAATGGTAAAAATAACAGCACTTTTTTTGGTCTATCCATTTTCAATACTACAACGAAATCGCAGGTCCTTCATGTCATAAACAGTTGTATCAGTAGGTCTCCAATGACCTCGATGTCGACGAGCCGTAAAGCCCCACAAAAAAAAAAGTTGTATCATCTACGACCGTTTACCTTATATTTTAGAAGTTAATGTCAGTTGTTATAGGTTTGGTGAAGAACGCTAATGAGAAAGCAGAACATATTTCTTTATATTAGTGATCACTTATGTAAAATAACACTCGTACAATATTACAAACAAGACAAAATATGTTGATATTTCTGCGCAGCACATGAGTCATTTTATTCCGTGGTTGATTCCCGTAAAACCTAAAATTGACTTCCAATTTTAATTGAATAAACCGAACCGGAAAGAGAACAAAAGAATGGCGGAGTCCGCGAGAGAATATTATTGTTATTGCTACCACTGTCGAACGCAGAAAAAATCTTGGAGGGGGGTAGAATTTCCGAATAATCTAAGTGGGCTGAAGTTGTCACTCCGTATATGAAACCACTACTTAAAAACATATTTAATGATGTGATAGCTAAGTCAAAAAATGGTTAAAATTTACAAACAGGCATATTTTTTCTACTTTTAATATTTTATTTCTTTAAAAAAAGTATATTATTTGTATTTAAAGGAGCACCCCGTTGCGTACGCCTCTGATTTCTATTATTATTATTATTATTATTATTATTACTGACGCCACAGCATTTGTATCCATGTATTTCCAACACATCTCATTAACAATGAACAGAATTATAAAGGGAAAAATATATAGACCTCTTTCATGTGTTTTTCTCATGTAGAAAATCTGCCGCAAGTCTAATATTTTTCTGTCGATGCAACAATTATGAGCTAATTATCTCTTAATACTAAATATTCAGTATGTGTGAGGACGATTAAATATAATTTCACTAGTTAGAAAAATACCCGGGGCTAATAATGAGTACGTCGCAGAGGGTCACATAATCAATTATACGCACTGTAAATGTAAGCGTCCGTGTTCGCAGTTAGTCTGCTCCAGCTATCCACTTCCTGAAATTTCGAGAGAAAGAGAGAGAGAAGGGATGGAAGGGGCGAGGAGAAGAAAGAATGAGAGAGGGAGAAAAAGGAGTAAGAGGATGAGAGAGAGTCGTATCGTGGACGGGGTCCTGCGGTTGGCTGAGCACGAAAATTTCATTTTATCATTACATTCAAAGTGATGTCTTTATACGTTTACAAATACAGTACATATGTTTTTCCAAAAACATGAAGTGTTGAACTTCCAGAAACTACTTTTTGAAACTGAATTTACCTTATTTCATTCCCTGCAGATCATTTGAGCACGGAGAGCTAATTCACAAACCCTACCGCATTATATTACCCCCAGACCTCCCAAAAGTCCCTAAACTACGTCTTCTCTGAACGCGGATGATTCGGATTTGTTCCGATCCGACCATAATCTAAATCAGTCATTAACTCTCTTCAAAAAGTAATAAGCACATTCTTACAATGATAAACAGTACTTCACCACCCCCTGGAACCCATATTCTAAATCAATAAAATATACCTAGTCTTTTTAACTCGTAAATAATCTGGAAACCACATATTACTCACAAAAATGTAAAATACTTATTACTTAACTCTATCCACCTGTCAATAGGAAATCAAACTAACACATTGTCAGAGCTCTTAATCACTACAAAAGATAGCTCTCACAATTCACGCCCATTATGAATGGGGTTCCGCAGCCCATAGAAACCACAAACAACTGGAAACATTTCAAAGGAGAGTCCGCCGAATAAGGGTTGTCGGTAAATTTCGAGCGTTCGGCTATCCTGTCAACTGGTTACTCTGTAAATTTCAAAGCCTGCATCGCAATGGCACACTTCTTTAATACACTTTCCTTGCTTTTCACTCAACTAACATTACCTTCACAAATTTTCTCATTTCTTTTTTGTACACGTAATTGTAGGAATTTAATTTACTAGCTGGGTAGCTGCTAGTTCGTAAGCATTGAAGTATTGATTTTTGAACCACTATTCATTTTAAGTCACCATTGATGTAGTCTACCTGAGGAAAAACCTTCGAAAAATTCACTGGTTGGTACTCTTGGACTCACCCAAGGGTATGTGTCGATTTTCGAAATTTTGAATTTCGAAAAAATCTATCGGAGGTCCACTCGGACAAAACCTGAAGAACACGAGAGCCAAATTCAGAAGCTCTGGGTTTTCAAGTCTCTGCGCTAGGTGAAAAGAAATCAAAACATGTTTATGTTAAATAAGAAAATCTAAATCTAATTTGAACAAATTTCTTGGTGGCTCTTGGACCCACCCTGGAGAAGGCGTGTGATAAATTTCAAACCTCCAGGCCTCTTGATAGTATTTCAGCTGTCCGCGACTTTTTTTGAAAAAAACACAATTAATTTTTAAAAAATTTAAACCGATATTCGCAAAATCGCTGTTATTCTTCCTGTTGAATGCGAGTGCAAAATTACGAAGTTTTTAACGTAATCGTCTTCGCTCTGTGCGGTGGACACACACACGCGGACACACAAACTCAATACAAATATGTAAGTTGGTAGGTAGAAAGTGAGATGAAGGAAATAAATATTGGTTGCTGAAATGTGGTAGCCAACTTAACTATAATATAAGACTCTGTAATCGCTTTTGTAATCGGTAAATCTATTCCGAGGAACAGTTTTCAGAGAGGTAGTATGTCACAATTTGCGAAAGTCAAAGCATTCATTTCAATGGGGTAAATCGAATTTGATTATTGCTGGAGGGAAGGATCAAATTTAGAGGGAACACAATAGCTTAAAGATAAGCGACGATTTGGAACCAATCACTATGCATAGCTAGAAAACGTGAGGGCTAGTGAAAAATATTTTTAATTGTTTACTAAAGTAACAACTAAAGGAAGGAATTATCCCCTTCACCCCCCTAAATATAAGACCCTATTCATTTCGCACGGTGTTCACTTATTTTAAAACTTAGAAAAGTGTACCATGCGATTCTACAAAATTTATTACAAGAAGACGCGTATAATATAATTGCAAAGCAAATCATTACATTTGGTATTGAAGCTGGTAATAGACCTATAGGTATACGCGCTCATTGTTGTGTTTTTGTAAACTCTCCTAATAAATTGCACCACCTGATCAGATTGTGTAAAAGACACCATCTTGAAGTATGGTTTCTCAAAATCTAGCGTTAACTAACAATTTCATTGAAATATCGTATTAAAAATATGGCCTGATCCAACTTGTTAATTACATCTGCAAATAAATATTGTATTATTCCATATGATTTATGGGTAAATATAAACATTTTTTTTGTTTTTATTCTTTCTAGAAATAATTTATTTTAAAGATCGAAGACGCCAGCTCAGAAACTATTTCAAAAATATTTTAATTTACTTCTAGGACTAATTGAATCTGTAAGAAAATACGAGGGACATTTCTGAAGTACTTGTTATTCCAATAATTATATTGACTTGGTGATTCACTCCAAAATAATTTTAAAACATATTGTTATACGCGTATTATCCTTAGTTTCAATTCTTCAGCAATGGCACACCCAATGAAGGGTTCTAAACTTCTTTCACTCTCGAAAGACGGGGAGGAAAATCAACTAATTCTTACAAATCATTTTTAAATATTTAATTTTTTTATATTTTAAATGCCATATATTCAATTTCATTTCATAAGCATTGGTAAATCTGGAATTCGTTCCGAAGTTCCAGAATAAAATATTTTGGTGAGTTACGCGTGATAATATACGTCATTCCAACAAAATTAGAATACACTTAAATAAATTGGGATTTTCGCATTAACGTTTTACAACCTTAGAAATGGTTCGTGTCTTTGAATCTCCAAACATAAAATGGGTCAATTTTCATACAACATTCGCGCTGAACCTTCGACATTGTTCGATATCTCGTTCGACTATGTAGTTTCCCTCCCAACATCTTTTTCGTAGTTGTTCAATGCCTTGCATGACTGAGACAGATGCTTCTCTCTCTATACTAACTCTCGGAGCTCTCTCCTTCCACCAACTTCCCGCTGGGACAAAGGGAGTGATAAGCGACTATCCGAACAGAACCCTGTGTAAACGAAACCCTGAGCGCTAGATCACATGGCGGGTGGGTCTATGTAAAACGCAGTTGTCAGAGTAGCTTCAGCTGTCTCTGCTAAAGCTTCGTTAGAATTGAACTGACATTTCCATCATATCCGCTTGTTTCGGTGAGGTGACTATCATTGATACAATAATACATCATAGTCTGAAACATGCAATTCTATGAGAGGGATTCAGAATTATTCCCAATTCTCTTTCAGTTTCCACATTCGTTTCCAGGAACAGATTATTCGTACTGTCACACCAGCTGCGGGTTTATGTGTCCCCTAGTTATCTCCAAGTGCCCACCGCCGGGAGTGGACGATTGGGACTGGACCCCCCCCCTCCTAAGAGTTTAGAATTTTTAAATTTATTATTAGAAAACTAATATTTATGAGATCATCTCAGAGGTCTGTGGGTCTCGCAAGTTGAATGTCAATGGCTACTAATATATTTACAATTGAACTATATTGATTGGGATGCACATTTAATTTTTCTAAGTGTCAGGTTCTTACCGCTAAGACCAGTTGTAGTTGATATCGGTAAGATTTCTATAGTAACCAGTTAATATATTTCTTTATATTCTATCGTGGTGGGATGTATTCCGAAATATTCTCATTTTCTACTCTGTTAGAGTTGTAATCCGATGGATGCGTTAAATCAATGTTTAGGGATATATTTATCATTAAGCTAAAAATCACCGCTTGGGGTCTCGGATTCCAGAGGGTCTCGGCAATTGTACTCAACGACATTACGGATTTGCTAAATTGTAATGAAAAAAATTGTTATATTCTTATACAACGAGTTGAACCTGTTTAGTCGAATTCTAACTTTTTAATGATAAACATTTTGGGGTTCTTCGTCGCATTATATTGTTAATCCCTATTGTCTAGTTTCGTTCATACAGCTTTCCACCCTACCAGTTATAAGTTATAGCTTTTGCGAATTTTCATCGCGCACTGCCGATCGACTCGTATTCTTAACTAAAGGAGATGGTATAATTATACCTTTCTACTTCACAACAAGAGAACAGTTCAAGAATTATTACAAATAGTCTGAAACGTAAATAATTCACATAATTTTATTTGTATATTAGCTTTCAACAATTACTTTTCGTGGTTAAGAATGTAAAATTGAATGTGAATAATATTTTGCAGTTAATAGAAATAATTATTTATGTATAAAATATTTACATTGAAAAAAAGTATTATAAGACAGCATGTTTTAAGTCTTCAACAACTTTGATTAAGGAAGATAAAATCCAAATTATCAAGCAAATAATTTTTCTATGACAATTTTCATTATGGCTAATAATCATCCAGTGAAACCACTTATCATACTTAAGATACGTTTACACTTATGTGTATATATATGGACCAAATCTACCTTACGGTCCAACGCCGTAGAAAAATAACCTTATTCTTCGTTTATCCTTCCGCGAGTGCTGCTACCTCCACCATCGCCTCCATCTTCACACATACAACATATTTTCTTAAAACTAAATCGCCGGGTCTAACAAACCTAACATCATTGTTCATGGCTAACCTAACATCATTGTTCATTATAATTGTTCATGGCTCGCTGTCGCGAGCCATATTATAATTAACATACCCCTAACATACTAACATAAACGGTGGCGGAGAGAAGAAAATAGTGCGGAACAATATTTCTTTATAACTACCGTAAATATGAAGAGCGAAGAATACGGCTTATATTTTCGGAACCGTAATAATATTTGTAGTATTATGACATTAATCATTTTTTCGAACCCTCTTTGGACCATATGCTATACTTTGGCCAAATTTATATGCTTGTATGAGATATATGTATATGCAAGGTTTGCGATTTGTATGAGCTGTATGCACTTAGACACTTCTACCTCCTAAATGTATACGGCAGCGTTGACACTTCGCGATTTGTGTCAGGGAATTCTTGGTGTATCGTGGGGGAAGAACACAAACTTATACACTAATCTACTAAATAAACAAACTAATCTAACCATAACCAATTAACATAATATGCACTACTCAACATTTAAGATTTCAGAAATCAAATTATGTGAAATTTATGTGAAATACGTATGACAACAATGATATAACCTACAAAAGCACAATACGAATGTAAACAAACATGGCGGAGCGCGTACTGACCACGGGCTCGGCATGCGCATAGGCGTTTGAAACTTGTATGTGCATACATGTATATCCAGAATGAATCTCACACAAAGCGTATCAGGATTTGTCGGAGGTCCTGTCTCGCGATATGTCAAAAACTAATTATATGACACTAGCTCATACAAATTGACATGTATCTCAGGCAAGTTGCTCATAAGTATATACAAGTGTAAACATACCTTTCCGATGTTATTGCTGATCGTACAGGCGAGGGAAGAGACTCTCACAAATTTTTTGCTTGGTGTCTCGAAAATTTAAAATGCACCCCTGTCGATGAAACTTTTTTCCCGCTCCTCCTCATCTTTATTTGGTTTGGGTATCCCCAGTGACAACTGTAGCGATGATTAATGATGATGAAGTGATAAAGTGCTGCGTGCAATGGTTTCCCATAGCATTCCGCATGATGAAAACTCCCATTTCTTAAACGAGATTCGCTCCCAGAACCCTAAGCTTCAAGGGAGTAACACTTACGCCTCAACAAAGCAAGCAATCACAGGATAAATTGTTTTTTCGGGTGGAGGTTCATTTCATTTGAATATTAACAAAAGTGTGAAATATTTCAATTTGACAGATTCAGCCTATCTAAACTATATCGTTGTATTTGTGCTCAATAACTTAATACATCTAGAGAGATTTGAGAGTAATGTAAAACAAACGGATAAACAAAATTGGTCTGAAATTGAATAATTTTTACAGGTGTTTCTGTTCTTAAGTCAAATGCCAGTTCATGATTCTCCCTTAGTCGCGGGGACTGAAGGCGCCCGAAACGAGATTCATACATGCTATTTCCTTTTCAATAGCTCGGACAATAATCCCTGTTCACCCAAACTCCCAAAGCGAAAATATACCCCTAAATATTACATTATTGATAGAATTTTCCGAAGAGTATTAGATCTGTTAAAACTCAAATTGTGTCATTGATCGTGTTCATTTATTTTCATTTCTAAGTGAATAAGTCCAAAGCTTGGTTGCAAAACCATCTCTTTTTGCATTCTTATAAACCCTCATTTATGAAGATACAATGGTTCTTGTCCCTTCACTAACAATCAGTTATCCCCGAGTAAGTATAAGACACATGACTACTTTCCACGTTCGCGATTCAGATCTCTAGTAGTTACAATAGATGGCCATGGTAAAACACGAGATCACCAAACCCTCTAGTAATTTGGAAAGTCAAGGAAACAGGACTAATCCAATATTACTTCACTGTACTTTTCCATTATGGTGGATTCAACGTTAAGCTGCCAACCTCTTTCTTACAAATTACAGGTTTACGTTCTTACCTCTTGAAGTTGTTGCCTCTGAATCATGTCTTGAAAATGTCACAATTTGTCAGTGGTCAATGACCCCCCAAGATGAAGGAAGCATTGCGCATATGTTTAAAATCTTAACGGGAATAGGTCTATCGCTGGTTTCAATTTTCGATCTTAAAAAATATGTCGACTTATTCCAGAGTTACAGAATATGATCTAATAATTTTTTTCTTATATGATGTAAAAAACGAATTTTTTATATTTCCTAATCATAACGCGTTATCGTAGACAAACAGTCAAGTTACATACATTAACACCGTATCTTGCATATACGTACAGTATGTATGAATGTGTGTGTGTGTATATATATATATATATACATACATACAGCATGCAGTATAGGCCTACACAGTAACCGTTGGATTCAATGCATTAAATGTCTCCGCAGCACAATGCTCTCCAGGCTAACGTTATATATTTAATGGATATTTCTGCAAAGAGCTCTTTTGACCGGAAATTCCTTTCTCGAGGAATTTAAAGTGACTCATGTGATCACGATTTACTTTACAGAACCTTAGAATGTTCTCGGACAGGATGTCAGTATCTGCGTAACAACAAATATACAAAAATAAACATTGATATCGTTTAGGTAAGAAAAAATCCCCACTTAGAAGTTTCCTAGCGCTGACGAGGTGAGCGTTCTATGAAGAGAATAATGTATATTTTGTCCGGGCTTACATGTAACATACATATAAAATAAAAGACGTATTTTGAATGGTAATCTCTAAACAGAGCATAAAACTTGGGAAACACCGAATGGAACTTAGGGGAGACAGTAGCACCGCAAGAAAAAGGAGGTTTTTATATATTTAGGATTTCAAAAATATATTCTATCAATTAGATTCTTTGATAAAGTCATGAACTTTGTTATTCATTATTGTCCCTCATACTTAATACCGTGGAGCATCGGGAAAGCGGTGAAATAACACTGTTATACAGTAGTACATTTTATTAAGCCTGACTGTGGATAACTGCGGGTATTCATTCAAATATTTAAATGCCCAACAAATATTTCCAATTTTCAAGCGATTCAGTACTCTAATAATTTATGCCTGTTTTGACGTATAATTATAATAATTTTATTCAATTGCATGCAATTGCAAAAAACAAATTATAAAAAGAAACCTCCATCGACCCAAATTCTCTCCAGACGCGTGTATGCCTTGATTTAAATTTCGTATCAAAGACCTTGTCGGTTGACATGGTTCTAATACCAAAATCAGGGTTTTTATACAGCTGATCAATCTTTAAAGTGTCCATTGCTCGTTTTCAAAGAGTTTTATATTGTTGATTGATCTGTCCCTTCGTCATTATATAGATTAATTTCCGGTCAGTGCTTTAGAAATATCCCAGCAAACAGATAGTTTCACTGTTTCTGACACATGATTACTCTGCCGAAGCACGTCACATGCCACCATTAGACCAGATAATTGTTCAACCATTACGGATTTCTTGTTTTTGTTTTCATTTATGTATATTTAATTTTTTATTTTACTGTACGTCTAATGGCGAGGTTCAGGCCATGAGGTCTGCTCTTCCACCAATTCGTTGAACTTGGCAGAGGGAATTGAGATGTTGGGTATGACACATATTTTGCCGGGGAACTTGCGGCACCGTCTGTTGATGTCAGGGAAACCCCAGCTGATAACCTCAACTATTATCGGATTTTCATTATAGACCTATTACTTTGAACTGCTGTAGATGCCACAAAAAATTGTAGAAAAAACTAATTGACACCATTAAATTTGTCATGTTCTTCTGCTTAAACTCAAGTTTAAAAATGGTTCTAAGAATAAATAATACTGTTTTAAAAGCCGAAATGTTCCAAAAAACGCGAAATTTTTACCGTTTTTCCCGATACGTCGAATTTACTATTTTTTATAAAATAAACTAAAAGTGTCAACGGTAAAAATTTCGCGTTTTCTTGGAACATTTCTGTGCATAAGCAGAAGAACATGGAACTTGAGCTTAAGCAGAAGAACATGACAAATTTAATGATGTTAATTAGTTTTTTCTACGATTTTTTGTGGCATCTACAGCAGTTCAAAGTGAGGGGTCTATAATAAAAAATCCGATAATAGTTCGACCGAGCGCACTTTGAACTCATGCTCTACCGCTCAGCAGTGACGAGGAACCGAAGACGCCACAAGACCATCGCTACCGGTGTAGTCCAGTAAAAATATACATTTTACCTTGCAATAGGTCGTGTAGTTCTAATCTTTTGGTATGTTATTTGTGCTAAGGCCCTAATTTAAAACACAAGTTTTCCACCTCGGCGCGTCACCGCGCGCAATCTGGAGCAGAAAACACTTCGAAATTTTCGACGCTATATTTGATTTATTGAATGAACTCCCTGACGATGCATTTCTCAGAAAATATCATAAATACCTTTTTCGTATTAGAGTAAATTTATAAAAGAATGGTTACTAAATGAGCTTTGCAAATGAAATAGTTATCAAGATACACAAATTTAAAAAATGAACACTTTTTCCAAAAATTGTGAAATTTGGCAGTTTACGGCAAATACTGCTAAATTATTATTGAACGACAGCTCCTACAACAAAATTTGTGAGTAACAAATTTAATGTATACTAAACTTCCTACAAAAGCAGCATAATTTCATGTTCATAGTACAAATAGGAAACGAGGTACAACACGATGAGTTTTCAGACTTTTCTTAAAGATTGCACAGACCTTATTGTATATTATGTAGAGTATCTGTCGTGTATTATTTTGTCATGTTAATCGATACTATAATTATCTCAAGGTTCATTGTAATTTTATGACGCAATAACAATAATAAGATACAAGAGGAAGGGAACTAAATCTTCATTCTATTTTCTCTATAATTTACTGGACAAGTGGGTTAGTTCATGATTGATAATGATGCGTTTCTTTTCTATCACCTGGATTTTTGGAGAGAAATAATATTTCGTTTTGGTCATTTGTGCATGATCTAATACAGAATTTTGTAGCCTTCGTGGTCAATAGCATTAAATGAAGTGATATATTTTCAAGTGATAAATTGCCAGCATTTCTCTAGTCTTAACCGGGGTAATTGTAGGGACTATGCTACCACGCTTTCACTCGCATTATTAATTATTAGTTGCCAATCGCCCATTGCTACTTTAGTAGCAGAATGCGTAATATAAGCGAATTCTTACTATTCTTATGAACAATTTCTTTGCTTTGTTTGAAAGTGGTTCTTAATCATGTCGCAACACGAATAAAAATAGTAAAATATATTTCAAATTTATTTTCATCGAACTAAGGGAGTTTTTCAGCTAGGGTTTCCCTCACCTACTACAGACTAATGTCGGTTCGGTACCTTAAGATCCCCGGCAACCCAACATCTCTCCTTCCCAATTCCCTTACCCAAGTCCAACGGTTAGGTGGAATAGCAGGCCTCATGGCCTGAACCTCGCCAAAGGCATAAAATAAATAAATAATAAATAAACAAAGCGGATACCATCATCAGATATCTCAAGGAAAGAAATGTAAAATTATTGATGTTAGAATACCATGTGATGAAATCTTGTCTCAAAAGTGACTGAGAAAAAATGAAGTATAAGAACTTGGCTATAGAAGAGAGTCGAATGTGGGGAGTTAAGACAGAAGGTATCCCCATCATCATAGATGGACTACAACTGCGGTTGTTAGCCGCAGAGGGTGAACGTTTCAAACGTCACAGGGACATAGAATTGAAACGCTACAAATTTTTCTTGCCCCCAAACAAGAATTGGCCATTTAGATGAAGAAATAGCAGAAATAAAGGTCAGAGACACATTTGCAGGAGTGGTTAGGCACCGTAAAACGCCGGCAATAGTATGTCTAAAGCGACCAGACGGAAGCAATGAGTAAGTGAAAGAGACAATGCGCAAATAAATAAAAGAGGTATCACGTACGGCACAAATACAGTCAAAAAGGGAAACAGTGGCAAATGATTTACTAGAATTATTGCCAAATGAAGAAGAAAAGAAGTTAGTAAACGTAATAAAAGAAAAGTCAGAATTGCAGGTCAGGGAATTGGGCAGATGGAGACCGAGATTAAGAATATTTGGAGAAGACAAGACATTGGCTGAAGAAAAAGTTAAGAAAGAAACAGAAATCCGCAATCTAGTAAGGAATGAAACAGAAACAACGAAACGAGCAGGAATTAATGTATTATATACGCAAAAACAAAGGGCAAATGAAACAATGGATTGGATACTCGAGGTAGAACCACTTATATATAAGAAATTATTGCAACAAGGGAGAATATATGTGGAAATAACAAGTGTCCGTCTAATTGAAGATAATACACCGTTACGTTGTTATCGGTGTCTTAGACATAGGCATATGGATAAACACTGCAGGGAAACGGGAGAGATTTTTAGACCTTGCGGGGTCGAGGACCACATATATAACAATTGTACGGCAAAAGAGAAACAACCTGTCTGTATTAATTGTAGAAGGAAAGGAAATAAACACAACCATAGCACTATGAGCAAGAAATGCCCAGAATATCTCAGGACACAGAGGACGAGATAAAAACATGCTAAGGGGATCAAAATATTTCAACAAAATATACAGAGGAATAAGGCAGCATCACGAGAATTAGGAGCATATTTAATAAAAGAGGGAATAGACACAGCATATTTCCAAGAACACACAAAATTCGGAAAACCACATAATACCGTTGAATATGAGAGTAATAACACCAAAATCATAGACGATGGCAGTCATTGCACACAAAGACATTGAAATAATAAATTTCCAACATTTATCAGGCGAAAATCATCAGGTTTTATTATATAATAAAGGAAAAATGGATGTGCTTTTGGTAGATATGTATTGTAAACATGGTGGTAATATAAAACAGGATATCGAGAAATTAGAAAGACTATTACAGGAAAAAAGAAGGGAAGAAGATATAATTATCTGCATGGATGGAAATGCAAGATCAAGCATGTGGGGGGACAGAAAAACCAATAAGCAAAGACAATATTTACAGAATCTCATAATAGAAAATGACTTGGAAATACAAAATACCTATGGGGAAAATATAGACTTAACATTAACGAAACCTAAAAAAAAATGGGCAAATAAAAGATTGGAAACTAACACATGGGCTCGATAGTGACCATCTAGGAATAATTTTTGAATACATCACAGAAGCACGAGAAACATAATAATACTTAGGATATCGAGTAGTACATTGGGCAGCAATAAAAGCAAAGAGTCAGAGATGGAGATACTCAGGAAAATACAGAGTGACAGATTTGGAAGAGAGAATAGATTGCTTACAGTTAGGAATACTAAAGCAAAAAGAGCAGAATACAACTTACATCGCAGAAGAAAAAGGACAAAGATGGTGGACCAAAACATTAAGTAAAATTTAAAAAAGAAAAAGCAAAACTACTAAGTCAATTACAATACAGACGAAGAAGAGGGGTATCTGAAAGAGAAAAGAGACGGGAGTTCAAAATAGCTATACAAGAGTTCAAAATAGCTATAAAAGAGGCAAAAAGGACAAGTTGGGAAAATTTCATACGGGAAGTGCGTGAGACAACAAGTTGGGCATTTCCATTTCGTATTTTTTTGTGGGGCTTTAGGGCTCGTCAACATCGAGGTCATTAGAGCCCTTTCGTATTGCAGCAGGGATAATTAAAACTAAGGAAGTATGACACAGAAGAGGAGAAAACAAAAGATGAATCGTTGCAAAGTTTAGGGAAAGAATTTCTAAACGCGCATATACCTAAGACCGGTGAAGAAATTGCACAAACGAAAGCAAACATCAATTATGCGGAAACAGTCATAAAAATGACGCAGAACGAATTAACACAAATAGTGCATGGAATGAGGAACAAGAAAGCGCTGGGTTTCGATGGCATAACGCACGAGTTGTTAGAAGTAATATATGATGTTATGAAGCAAGATATATTAGAAATAATGAATTACGAAAGAGCAAATACCCTGACAGTGGAAAATAGCAGAAATAAATTTTTTCATTAAAAGTGAAAAAAGGGACAAGGCAAATCCAAAATCGTACAGACCTATTTCGTTTTACCAACGTTCAGAAAAGTTTATGATAAATGTGTGATAAATAAAATAATGCAGCATCTAGAAGGCACACAACAATTAGATGACAGGCAATATGGATTCAGAAAAGGAAGAAGCACCGAGGATGCGGTGCATATGCTGTTACAGGACAAAACACACAGGGAAAAGAAATATAGCATGTGTATATTCATAGATATAGAGGGTGTATTTGATTCAGTAAATTTGGGAAAATTAATGAAAGAATATGACAGAAAAGGATTACCAACATACCTAAAAAACATACTGATATCATATTTTCAAAACCGAGTTGTATTTTGCAAAATGAGAGGACGACAGATAATAAGATATGTAAAGCAGGGATGTCCGCAATGATCCTCAACAAGACCGATACATTGGCTTGTGACAATGGATAGAGTATTGCAACAATTAAAGAACAAAGGCTACAAATATGTAGCTTATACGGATGATCTGGTGATCACGATAGAAGGAAACAGTAGAAATGAAATAGAAACAAAGACACAGGTGGCAATAGAAGAGGTAGAGAATATGTGTAAAAACATGAAGTTGAGGATATCACAAGAGTAAACAAAACTGTTATGGAGAGGACATTCAGTAAAGAACAGAATAAATCCAATAATAAAAATGAAAGGCATAAATATTGAAGTTGTAAAAAGCCAGGGGTATCTTGGAATAATAATTAGAACCTACGACGGGAAAAACATATCCAGTATGCTGTATACAGAGTCAAGCCTGTACATTATAGTTTGGAAAGGGTAGATTTAAATAAATTTGACATAGGAGGAAAATAAGTATTATAACTGTATAAGGGAGCAATTAGACCAATCTTCTTATATGGCAGCAGTATATGGGGGAAAATAATTGTGTATCAAAAGTATGTACAACTTTTAAGACGGACACGGAGACTATGCATACGACAGAATATAGGATGCTACAGCACAGTATCAACGGACGCACTGGAAGTACTAACAGGGATGATGCCTCTAGACCTATACATACAAAAGCTAAACTTCAGGCGACTACTACGAAAAGGACATGGAGTTAAAATAAATGGAGAAGAATTAAAAGGAAGTAAATGAGAAAAAGTAAATATATTAACAGTGGAACTTCGTGTATGGCCAACACGATTGGAAAAAAGCAATAAAGGAAGACAGACATTTGAGTACATAAGAAACGTGACATACGTGAAACGAAACAAAACATGGATGAAAACAAACCCTTATGTAACTGAGTTCTGGACAGGACACGGAAATTTTCAAAATTACTTGAATTAGATAGGACGCAAGAACTCGGGTGACTGTATATGTGGAAATGGGTGTGAAACAACAAACCATGTACTGTGGGAGTGTGAATTACATGGAAAAGAAAGAGCACAATATAATAACTACCTAACACATAAAGGAATATTTCTAACACATAAGACAAAATTAATACAAGGAAGAAATTTGTTTCAAACACATCTAGATCATATAACACAAATTGGGTTACTCCGTGACGCATATAATAAAGAAGAATAGGACTAAAATATAAAGAAGAAAAGAGAGAGTGAAGATCCGCCTATTCGGGGCGAGGGAGGAATTGTACACAAAGTGGCGCAGCACAAAGGAAAAAAAGAAGAGAAGAGATAAAAACAACACATTGATAACAATGTTGCACACAAGGTAGTCCCAAAGCAAAATAATATAATTTATGTAGTTATAAATTTGTAAGATGATGTATTCAATAGTTTAAGATTATAATAAATTGAAAAAAAATTGCTTCCACCAAGAATTGAACCCGGGATGACTTGGCGACAAGCAAGCACGCTGGCATCGTAACCACTGAGGTTTACGATAATAATAATAATAATAATAATAATAATAATAATAATAATAATAATAATAATGATGTCTTTATTACGCGGCGAGGCTCGGGCCATCTAGCCCGCTCTTCCGCCTAACCACTTTTAGACATNATTAGTGAATCGATTACACTGAGAGCTTAATATTCTCTGTTACAACACACTAGAAAAGGTAACTCATCATCCCTTGATTAGTATATAGTCTTTTTGTAGAGGTTTGAGAGTTAATACGTAAATTGTGAAGCCTGCTTTACACGGTCCATTTTACAAACAATTTGCTCCAATTGCGGTACAAGAAAAGGGTGTAAAGTGGATGATGTCACGCTTGACGTTATCTGCATGTACAGAATATGGACGTTTGGAAAAAAGCTTTTTATACGGTATTGGACGAGAAATGGATGGTGTTAGTAC
>NNCF01126939.1:628715-648544 GCA_002313205.1 Laupala kohalensis
TAATATATATATATATATATATATATATATATATATATATATATATATATATATATATATATATATATAAATACACACACACACTTACTTCATTGATAAACAACTGGTTTATTTAATACTATGTTTTGTTCACTATGATTAATTTTCGAAGTTCATCTAACCATTAAACACCACCACCACAACAACAAAAACAAATACTAACACTATTTTAACCACACAACCGACTCGAGAGAACACAGACGCTAGGAGAGCGCTAGTAAATTTGTACGAGTCGTACTGAAAAATAGAAAATGCTTGAAAATTTCCATACAATCTGTATCCAGTCTGGTGTGTATCGCACGAAACTACGTAAAATGGACCGTGTAAAGCGGGCTTGACACAGGTATTCGTGTATATTCCACGAGCTTATACCAAAAAGGTGGGAAAAAATGATTGGACGCTTTAGGATGAAGCCTTTGACCAAACACAAAAAAGTACTCCAATATTTATCTTGTTCAACTAAATAGTATCACAATACTCTTTCACGAAACGGACGAATAAAATAGTGCAAATCAAAAGAAAATTTACCATAATGAAGCATACAGTTTACTAGAGTTATTCTGACTTAAAAGCGATATGGTCCACTCGAAAACTAAAGAGGTTTCACTACCATTATCTCTTTTTTTCTCTCACAGAAATAAAGTTAGTAAAACTTAAAAATGTAAATAAAATCAGTGAGATATGGTGTAAGTCAATATCTTGTTTTCTTGCAAACATAAACTATGTAAGATTTATGTTTCACAATTTCTCGTAAAGTATTCCAGTCATGGCGTGAAAAAATATCACGAGAAAACCTCAAACGTTCAAATGGTATAGATCTACTAATGGTGGTAACTACTGACGTAGATATGGCACCATACTTGTCACCATGCCACATCACTATAAGTCAGTAGCATCAGTAAAGAAGGAGGCCCATCTATTTTGTGAGAAATGGTATACAGTACTTCTTTAACCTTAAAATACTTTCAGACTTCTTTAACCCTACAATGAAAAGATTAAATATGTTATCCGTTTCTTATTGCTGCAAGGAAGGATTATATAACAAGGGCTCTAATGACATTTACGTAAGGATGCTCACTCACCACTTGAAGGCAACACTATCGTCGAGTTGCAATTTTTTCCATTATTGTAGCAACAATATCGTATAAGGCTGTACTATCGTGCTGTTGAACAAAAGCATCTTTTCTCGCCATTAAGAAGCATTACCTGCACAAAAAAAGTTTTCACGGGAAGGGAATTTGAATCAGAATCTTCCTGGTATCAATAAGACACTCTAGCCTCTACGTTACGAGATGGTATGGTTAAGTAGTTGATTTTTATACTATAGGAATTTTACCAATATTGTTTGCGATAATGTGTTTTTATTTTGTGTTACATACGCGTCTATTTAGCCAATTTATGCTACGGCGAGTTGATGGATATCACCAATACACACACGAAAGTACCTCTGTAAACAAAAACTTTTTTTTATGAACTAAACACAGTATTATGACATGCAGCAGTGACATCTGTCGACTTGTAGACTCGACATTGACCGAAGAATTATCTAGTGGAAGATGAAAGCAACCTGACATTTTAAATTCTTGAACAAAATTAAAGATAAGTTAACGCGTTTCAGCAGAAGGAAAAGTCAAATAAAATTAGTGTTGCGATGAAAAATCAGGTGAAGTGAATATGATCGGATGTGTCGATGAAAGCTTATTATTACTCTGGAGTATGTATGCAAAAGATTGCCTCTTCGCCGAGGAAAAGCAATTTTAAGATTCAGAAACGAGTTACTTGGTGATAGATACCTGGCCATCGCGTTGATGTAGAGCGGACATTAGCGGCAAGACCCAACCGGGTCTCTTGATACAGTTTATGCGTCAACCAACCAACACTGCTAAGCATATTAACCCGAGTTTTAATCACTGCGTTTAAGCTCACTATGAGCAGAACGCTGAGCTACGAGTTGAAAAACCTCTTCATGCGATTACAAATATAAAGTAAAATTTAAGGGGGGAAATGGAATATAGGCCATCAGGATTTATACGAAACGTTTTTGTAGGTAATATTATAATCTATAAAATGTATCATAGCTATTTTTACGATAAAACGGATCGCTGAAGAAATATTATCTTAAAACAAACTGTTTTCCCCCCGTGACCTTTGACCTTGAATAATTTTTTAGCACAATTGGGATCGATGAGGAATTTTGATATATCATTTGAAATGATGACCTTAAGATGTGTACCAAGTTTCATCTCTCTGCGAATTTTTGCTTTGTGGCATGTCTATTTTTCCTGGACTATTTCCCACATCTACTCCGATGTCGGTTCGGAACCATAATCTTTCTAGCAACCCAATATCTCTCCTTCCCAATTCCCTTACCCAAGTCACGGTTAGGTAGAATGGCCCGAATTGCTCGAACCTCACCATAAGACATTAAATAAAATAAAAATAAAATAAATGATCAGCAGTCTTATGTAATTGCTCCCATGGTGCAGTAATATTCCACGAATATTTGTTTCAAAATGTCCTAACAATAAAATAAAGGAAGTATTTATGTTACGTTAGATAATTATGGTTTTAAATAAAGATATAGTTTTTTCATGAAATTATTTTAAGTAGATTTTATTAATTAAGTATTTTGAACATAATAGAAATGTATTTAAATTTAATCTTTGTAACTAATTTTTTATCTTATGTAGGAACTTTTGCTGAAATTTTTCAATCCGCCTCTGCCTTAGGGACCTTGACTGGAATTGATGGGATGGTCCGTTGCTTGCTTCCGGAGAGTAAATTAGTTTATTGTTCTCCACGTAGTCATACGCAGATTGTACTGCTTTTTTGACAATACATTTATTTACGATTTATTTAATCATTTTACTGAAGCCTTCATATCACAAACATGAAGAAAATCTTTGAAATTTACCGTCGTGAGGTGGGAAGCGAATTTGCAAAGATAGTGGGAGCCAGAAATCTAATTTCTGGTCATCGTTTCGAGGACCTCTGAAAATAATATGAAACAGCTGAAGAGGTTAGCAATAACATTTGTTTTAATGCAATTTTGAAGTCTCGTTATTCAAACAAAAAATGTTAAATGAAGGTGGAATAAAGATGTCTTCCGACCATGATCTCATCTCATCTATAATATACGGAATAATTGAAAATTCCTAACAGGAAGATCGGCTTCACAAATCACTGCCAGAATTGATGAGATTAGAGACGCGAAGAACCATTTACAGGGTGGTACCGCTAGACTATGGTTTAGAGAACAACAGGACCGATGATAATTATATTCGCAAAAATATTAAGGATGTTACTGTACAGTAAAAACACCAGCATCAATGATCACCAGCACCAGTCTATATCCAAAATGATTCAAGAAGATGTCTTGGTAAAAAAGAAATAAATAAATAATGCGCGCGAGTGAAATCGTACTTCAGTGATTTACGAAGCGAAGCAACTGGAAGACTTTCAGATTCCAGATAAACCTTGTTCACTACCTTACCAAATCCTTGAGTTGTTATGCTAGTGTCTCACATTTCTTCTTCATTTAGTCCCAGACTAAACAAGATCGGTTTCTGTAATTAACACTGAGCATTAGAGATAGGTTTCTGGAATCGATGCAAAAGTTAATGAGAGAAACCTCTGGAGAAAAAATTTACCCGACAGACAATACTGGTTTTCCCAAAGCGTGAACTGGAGGACATGGAGATTTAAAATGAATATGAGATGTTCGTAAAATCTTGGCATTTTTGTTTACATTGGTTCGTAATAGAGACTATCGACGTGACATTCATTCCAGTTCTTTAACACCTACGATTGAAATCAAGATGAAATTAAAAAATTATCGCTGAGTTTCTTCGTGAGTGCCGGTCGGATAAATTATTGAGAGGCTTATCTCATCAACTCTGGCATCGACTCTAGAAACCAGTCTTTCGCTCTGGGTTTTTTAACCCGCGCGGACTCCCGTTCTTAAAAGTTACGTAAGCACTCAAGCACAAAGCATTTGCTTGCACTTAAAAGGCCTTCTCTTAAAAGGCTTGCACAAAATTCTCTATTAATGTAAATTCCAGAAAATTCCTGTCTGTAATTGAAAATTCCTAAAATCGGGGAAAATCCCTCAAATCAGCAACGCTGATCAACGTTCTATAAATAATTCCAGAATATTTTTAATGTTTTCTCATTGAGTTGACAACATACAATTTTACGCAAACTTTCAATTTCATCTCATTCTTTTGGCGATTCTAAATGGACATTTAAAATGATTTAGTAGTAGATATCGGCCAAACTTTTTTGATACAGTTTTGATATTGTGGTAAATTTAATGTTCCATTACTAATAACTTGCAAATTATTTTGTTTTTCTGTAGGTTCACAAACAATCTTTTGTGTTTGACTAGGAATTATTTTTTCAATTTCCCAATTGTTGTTTTTTTAGTTACAAATCTTCTGAATACGAGATAATATTTGTTGTTATTATTTTCAGAGGGGAGTGGGTAGTGTGAACGTACACTTTGATCTGGACTATAATGCGGTTCAGGGCTTATTTCCATTCTAATGCTGCCTCCCTTATCGTCAATTGTCTAGAAGAGACTTTAAGTCGTTTTAGTGTGTTTTCATTGACATATTAAGTTACTTCACAGTGGTTATTTTCAATTTCACTGCTTAATTAGGTTGATACTGCAATAACTACGTGAAGTGAACATTTAAATCCTCCACTTCGTTATTTAAATGATTCAACATTTATTGAAGCAAATGAAGCTTGCGTAACCAATTACTTACAAATTGCCATGCATAGAAAAAAATCTTAATAAATAAAATTAATATCTCAATAACTGAAACCGATTAAGACAAAAGGGAATTTGGAGAATTGGTGTTGGATTTCTATTGTAGGCCTGCTAGTGTCGGACTGTACGAGTGACCTTGACGCAGAGGTGGTGGTCTGAGAAAGGAACTACGCAAGTTCTACATTTCATTTGTAGAGCTCAGGAGGGAAAGATCTGAAACGGATCCAAACGCAGTAATCATTTCGTGAAATGTCGATATATTCTTACAAAACTATGAAAATATTGTTTGGAATGGTAGCGAAGATCATCGAAAAACTACAAAATTTTCCCTTGATTAATCTTGAGGTACACGTAGGATGTGGTAAGTATTCTCTTCAAATTCTCTTGAGTTAAGATTTTTTCTTTCTCCCAAGAATCAACGCACAAACGGCAGCTGTTTCTTCTAAATCTATTGCAGAATATACACAGCAACTACGTTGCAACGCGTTTGCTCACCTAGTCTGCTAACTATCTAATCACCGATGTGCACAGGTTTCGCGACAAAACGTTTTGTCAAACCAGTCTTGAGACTGTCGGGACAAAACGTTTTGTCAAACCAGTCTTGAGACTGTCGGGTCGCAGTGGTGTCGCCGGTGTGCGCCTTATCTACATGAAACATCAGGTTGCAAGTCAGACACACTTTTCTTGTGTTTATGAAAACACAAATAGAAAATATTTTGCTCCTTACATTGATGAATGTCTCATGAATTATTTTTAGTAGGGATACCGTTAAGTGGATGTATGCTTTGAACTGGGTGGTGATCCCCATTCTATTGTTGTCTTCGATATCATCAATACTCAATGAAGACTTCGTGACTTGACAGACCAGTAAAATTAGATCAAAAAGAAAATTTCAAAGACTTAATTCGCGGAAAGAGTTTTAATACCCTAATTGAATGGGCGACCCATGGCATAGTGCCTAGCGTACTCACTTTCTACCTCCGGTGATCAAACCCTGTCTGATCCAAGTAGAATTCGCGGTGGTGGTCGAAGCGGGGTTCGCGGCAGGTTTTCTTTGAGTACTCCCGTTTCCTCTGACTTTCATTTCACCACAAATTTCACTCATCATGAATCGCCCTCATGTCATTCATGTATCTTCGGAAAGGCATCCAGCACCCTCGTAATTCCCCTGCCAAAACAAAAGGGGCATCATATCATCCTCCGACTTCTAAAAGATAAGGGAAAAGGAGTTGAGGAAAGACATCTTAAGTTGATGCTAAATACATTTTATAAACGTAGGCACTGTCACAAGAGGTGAGGATAGCATTTTAGCTCAAAAACAGCTAAATTTTGGCACTTTTACAAATTTCCGATCATAGTTCCTAATCCGCGCATGCTACCAAAAACTTAACTATTACAAACATTAAAGTGCATTAAATTCTGTTACGATGAAGTACCTTACAATTTATATTCAATTCAATAGTATAGTCGCAGTCGATTGGAAAAAAGGTTTTCTTAGCTCTTCGGATGAAATTCATACTTTATGTCTTTCCAAACGTCTTGAAACTGATCTTTTACGTGAAAACACTAATAGGACAAACGTTTTAGAGAACTAAATTCTACGTTTAATGAACAACTAAATTTTCAAAACATATCAATTTTAACTAAATTTCTAGGCATTGAAAATCGCCATTATACGGGCCTTTCGCTAGAGTGCTGGTCCAGCTTACATATGATGATTATGTTACTTCCGTTCAATTTTTTGATGAATTAAGATTAATTTATTTTAATTGTGTTAATAATTCAATTTCATTTTTTCGATTCTAATTATGTTACATCGCTTACATATGGGGACAACCAGTAGTTTTTCCAACACAAGAAACCTGTAATACTTCGAAATTCAAACTCAGAATCAGAATGAGACTCCAAATGTAGTGCAGTAGCACGTTCGTCATTCACACGGCATTCTCTTCTGAGAACGAGAGATTCTTAAGGGTCCAATCAGTTGGTGGTGTCGCATCCCCCTCAAGTCTGGTCCACAAAAGATAAGAGTACATTCATGTCCAGTCATGTGGTGGTGTGACCGCGACTTAAGTAATTAAAGTGTTTTGCAAGAGAAGTTATACAGTAACTTGCAGAAAGTGGAAAAGTACGGTAATAAGGTGGTTGAGAAGATGACGTTAGGGGTGCGTATGCAGGTCGAAGGAATACTGACAAATGGTGAAAATAGCGGATGAGACTGGAGACTGATGTTCATAACATGTGAATGAAAAGTGACAGTATATTAGCTGAATTGATAAATGTGACAAAACGATGACAAGGGGTCGATGAACGCACCGGGGAAGCATAAAAACTATTTCATGAGAGAGAAGTACAATGTTGGAACATATGCACAGGCGGTTGGGGGAGGGAGGAAGGAGCGACCGAGGGCGGAAATGAAGACAATGTTGATAGAAAAGAATGGAAAGAAAAATTTGAATATTATAGAGAATATAAAGATGCAATTAAGAATAACCGGGAAAAAGGTACGAGTGATCAGCAGCCGGGAAACAGATAAAGGAAGTTTATGGCTGTAGTTTCTTGATGAAGAGGACGAAATGTTGCAGGAGTTTCTTCGGAGATATAAAACTAAGAGAGCTACAGAGAACAGGGGCAAAGGTAATGTCCAGACATTTTATCATGTGTTATTAAGACAAGCGAATTATCTCTGAAACCTACACTCTTTGTGCACAATGATACTGCACTACCTCGTCTGAACAAGTCCAAGAATCTCAGTAATATTACGTAATATTCACGACATCGATAAATAATCGATACGCGGTTAAGCTGATGTCACGCAATCGATCGATCGACCGCGCAGTTCGGAGCGCACAAAGAGAGAGATTTGAACAATTGTGGGCATTCATTCGCTTTCCAACCTCGTCTGCGAAGTCAACTCCACTTCTCTCTACTACTCTCGTCAGTCGGCACGCTAGCCGTCATTTCTTCTGCCTTCATCCTGCACCAGGAAACAGCTGAAGGCACTATTATCTACTTGATCTTTTTTCAATTCATCGGTCTTCAATCCAACTCAACTGGTATCAACTCAAAGCCATTCAACACGAGTTCAACTACAACGTCATCCCAGCTGAATTTCAAGGATTATCTCATCACAATGTATCATGGTAACTCAGTTTTGTATAATTACTTAATTTCACTTTAACATAGCATGACTCATTAAATCGTTTTGTTGGTAGCCAGTGCTAATTCACACCTCATCCAACTTTCCTCATGTTCTAATTCATTTAAACATTTGGTCCTTCGAACCTAATCAACCATGTGCAGGTACATTCAGGAAAATTATCTGCATAGGTAATAATATATAGTGTAACTAAAGACGATTCAGAAGAAGGGTTAGTAAAACAAATTAAAGACGTTATTGTAAATAAGAAAAATACAGAGATAGAAATGAGAATAGAAAAGTGCTTTGCAAAGCAAAATTATATTTTGGAAATCGATAGAGAAACATCAGGAGAGTTGACGGAAAGAAAGAGGGTTTACATGGGATTTGCATCGTATGGAGTGGATGATTATATAGAGGCAAATGCCAACGGTTCGGGCATTTATCACAGTCAAGTTTGGAAAAAGACACATTTTGTGGTCATTGTGGAAAGAAGGGACACGGGTATGAAGATTGTTCGAATAAAAATACCGTACCTCATTGTGCTAATTGTGAAAGAAGAGGGAAAATATAAGAACATTCTACGAGTGATAAGACTTGAGGGAAATATGTAAGAATGAAGAACAACCTGCGAGAACTATTATGACAATTGTTATTAATATTTTACAGATAAATATAGTAATAAAGAGTAATAAAGTAGTAACAGATGAGATTGTGAAGTACGTGAAAGGGTAAAATAGAGGTTGACATCTGCGTTGTACAAGAGCCGTATGTTTGCCACAACAAAATTAAATGTGTACAATTGTGCTACACGGTTATCTTTGAATTGCAGGGTACAGTGGTGTCACGGATGTGACATTTACACGTATTCTTTTATAATTAAGTTATTCTCATCAATCCTTTTATTAATTTCTTCATCTGATTCATTTCCAACATACACTTACTGATATGATACTCAGACATCCGGTGCAAGAATCGGACACTTAGACGCAAAGGAGGAGTTTCCGTTTTTACACAATGCGTCATATTCGGAATGGCATTTCCGATCACCTCCTACGCGTATCACTCCCTATGCGTCTCTTTCCACTCACTGCGACGTAGACGAATTATTCCTGTTAAATACAGCGGCTCCTGGGTCCATCCAGAACAGAGTGCTCCTGGAACTTGGCGAGTGCTACCCACATCAATGGACGCTCCGTCCCCGTGTTCGAGACCAGTATCCGTCCTGTGGAGTCCGCCCTGTGGACTCCTACTAATGTTGAGCGGTACGAGAATAAGCAATTTCGATTTCGGGCTGCGAAAGCCGCTTTTATGTGCTTTCAGAGATAAGAGCCGCATGCCCGTACGAGTTACTAACCTTTCCTGCGATAATAAATCCACAGTAATTTCTTGTAATCATGTTTAGGCTTTAAAACCTCCTGTTTTGCAAATTATATTATTTTATTATTATGTATTCTAATTTGTTTCAATGTCTTTACTCCAAACTCCCGGTCACGCTCTATCGCATTATGAGGTCTGTCTGCTCAAGTTTATTTATAAGTAACCTGCCCCACGTGACAGTGATAACAGTTAGAGCTAAAAGGAAAATTGAAATTTTTGGAATATAAATATTGTACTAATTATGTACTGACGAACTTTATAGAAAAAAGGATGCAACAGTTGTGTTAGTAAATGTATATGTGCAGTATGGAAAAAAGCAGAACACAATATCTTTGGGTAGAGAAAATAATAAAAAGTTCTAAAACAAATGATGATGTCTGTGGAGACAGGAAAATCAGATCGCCAATGTGGGGAGACTGTATTAATAATACTCGTGGAAGGTATCTGGAAAGTCTAATATTGGAAAGTAAAATAAAGATACATACGTATACGGCAAACATACCTTCAAAACACAGAATGGTTGCTCAATAATACAAATAACGATGTGTAATAATAAAAGATAGCGAACCAGAGACCTATGGTTTAGTGGCGGATAGAGAGTGATCATAAATTGATAAATTCCCAATTAGGAGAGACAGCAGAGAATGATGCACGACAAGAACTAACAGCAATTCAATTAAATTATCGAAAAGTAAATTGGGAGAGATACTTAAGGGAGCATGAGAACCGTGGGGAATATCAATCAGTGGAATGGGAGGAGAACATAGACGGGCATATCGATGGACTGCAACTGCATATGTGACAGACAATTTCAAGATATTGTAGGGGAAAAGGAGAGGGATACAGAATTGAGAATTTTTGGTGGGATGACGAACTAATGCAGATAAAAAGAAAATTAAATTATTAAATTATTGAATGTGGAGCCGAAAAAGAGATGGAATGACGAAGTTGGGAAGACGTGGAAAGAGCATTATATACGGGAGTAAAATTAGAATGTTGGAGGGTTTTCGTGGAAGGAAGCTTGCAGAAAAATGTATGGGGTTTACCGCATGCGATAGGGAGGGAGAAAATGAAAACGGATGTTATGTAGAACAACGTATCGGATAAAGGAAAAGTGGAAAGTGGTGGACAGATACAAGAACGGCACTGTTAGAAGACTTACAGATTGGTGTTGAAAATAATGGGCTACAGCCATTAAGATATAAGAAGGTAACATTATTAACCGAACTTGTAGCAGAAAAAGACCTGCGAGAAAGATTAAAAAACTTAAACGAAATTAGAGTGGCGGGTTTGACAACATTAGCAATGAAGTGATACAGAAAGCAAGAATACATATAAAAGAAATAACAGGGATATATAATGTTTGTTACACATGTTGATACTTCCCTGATGCATGGAATGCGGGGTTGTTAAAATGTTAGTAAAGGGAGCAGATAAAGATAAAACCGACTGCAAATCTAACAGACCTATTTCTTTGCTGTCTGTAATAGAAAAGTTATTAGATAGAATTATTGCTGACGCATTGGCGAATGCACAGAATGAGAATAATTTCGGTAGATTGCAATGTGTTTATGAAGGGGCGGGGAACGCAAGGTGCTATTACGGAGGTGTCAAGAAGAATTAAGAGATGGATATTTCGAATTTCAGTTGACATTGAGAGCGCATTCGATAATGTGCGCTATGGAAGTTAATTGATTGTTTGGAGAAGATGGATTTGGATAGAATGAAAAAGAAGCTAATACGGTCTTATTTTGAAGATCAATTTCTGGAATGGAATTAGAGAATGAAATGTTACTGCGAAAAATGAACAGAGGATGTCCGCGAAGAATTTTAACTGATCCAGTGTATTAGAATGTATTGCTGAACGAAATAATGATGAAATGGATTCAGGAAGGAGAAAAAGTATAGCGTACGCTGATGACGTTATGCTATTTGCTTACAGAAATAGTAGAAGGGTTAAAGAGCAGAAAGGGGAGACTTTACTGAGAAAATTCATAGAGAAAAGTGTGCATCAAAAACTGACACTCTCACGGACAGAAACAAAAGGAATGGTGATTGGAATGAGATACAACAGGACCAGAAACGCAATTGATAAGACTAACAATAGGAAAACAGGTGAAATACCTAGTTATTATATTTGATGAAAAGCTGACATTCATGGAACATATAGAGTTCATATCAAACAAAGTGAAGAAAGTGTATTATAATCTCCAACGAGTGGGAACAGACAAATATACAATTGGGAAAAGAGAATTACGATACTTATATAAGAGAGTATTATTACCAATAATAAGATATTGTGCAAGTGAATGGTGGAATAGAATCAATATTAGTACTTTTCAACGAAGACTAAGTAGTCTACGACTGTGTATGGGACAATAGAGGGATGGTTATGGAAGCATCTCAATAAAGGTCCTCCAGGTACCGTTGGGACATATGTAAATATACTTATATCAACACAAACTTGCGCTAAGATGGAAGGTACGAAAAGGAGAGACAATAGGACTGGACTGATTAGAAATACATGAGAAATGAAAATATTGGAGGAAACAAATAACAAACAAGCTGTTCATGTGTTGGCAAATACGATGGGACGTCACAAAGGAGGGGCGAGAACTTTATAAATTTACACGTGAAGTAACATTTGTGGAAAATAACAAAAATTTGTTTATACCAGCTCTAATACAAAATTTGACATGCCAGGGTGACTTTAATGACCATATAACAAAAATGACATTAAAGAACGTTGTTACTTGTATTAGCGGAAAGGGAAAAGAAACGGTGGGCCACACATTAAAAGACTGAAATTAATGTTTCGAAAGATGTTGGTGGTTACGTGAGATGGAAAAGATAGGAAATTAAACGCTGGACTATTGGGTAAATTACACACGAGACTACATTCAATATAATGGAGGAATATACGTATGAGTTATTAAGTGTTAGAAGTATGATTAAGAAAGGAATGGAAAATAGTTGTTAGATAGTAAATAGAATATCAACTTAAATATGCAGTACGCACGATGAGAGATAAAAGTAACAGAGGAAGAGCCCTAGTAATGAGCAAGAAACTAAGGAACAGGGATATCTGAAATGAAATTCAAAAAAATAAAATTGTATCGTATGCATGAGAACGCCCCATTTCAAAGCGTGTGGTCACGCCGAGCTTCAAGACGAAGCAGCAGGAGCGGGCATGCGGCTCTTGTGTCTGTTTGGGTAATTTCTCTCAACTGCATCCATATATCTACTGTATATGGGAGATGATGCAGCTAAAGCTTATGCCCATGTCATTGTTATGCCCGTCATCATCAAGAGTCCGTAACTTATTCCTTTGTATAAACGTTGACTTCCCGGGGTCAATTTACGATTGTTTGTTCGGGACAAACCACGTCTCAGTAGACAAAACTACAAAAGTTTCGCTAAGTCACAGCTCTCTTGCATCATGTATAAAAAATGCTCTTCAGCAAATCGGTAACGGATCGATTCTAACCAAAACTGATAAAGCATTGCTTAAAAAATCGTCTTCTAGCATTCCCTTTGTAGTGTCTGCTTCTTACCCTTCTTTTTTTGTAATTTTCTTTTAGGTTACGCCCCTTATCTAAGAAATTTCTTAGTAGATCCAATCATAATAAGCACTTGATTTGGCTCTCCCGATTGGATATGCCCGTGTATTAACATATCATCCCAGTCAATCGGAGATGTCTTTCTTGAGTACATTGTCCTTCCCTCACTCGCATAAGCAGTGTTTCATTTTGCTCCAAATGAGATTGTTCTGAACGGCGATGTCACCTCCCCTAGTCGTAGTCGAGGCACAGGAGTACTCTCTCACTGATTTTGCTCACCGAATGCGACCGATCATAAAATTATGTCTTTTGATTCTTTTGCGAGTGTTCTTAATCTTTAAAAGTGTGTCATCTTAACAATTCAGAGCAGAGCACTGAGTCGATGGCTGGATGGATCGGGGTTCAATCCCCGGTGAGGTGGAGATGTTTCATCACACACCTTAACATCCAGAATTACTCCCAGGCCCACACACTGTGCTTCAAAATGAGTAGGAGTGTATTCTGGGGTCAAACCGATCGGAGCGAGATGCTGATGATCTCCTCCTTCTAGTGCCGAGGTCAAGAAATTGCGGAGCTCTACCCTCCGCAAACCCTTTGGGCACCTTCGACGCCTGTTCAGGGATAGTTTGACTTTTGGCATCTGACGTGAAGTTTCCCTTCCGGTTTTCACTCCTCCTGCACCAGTGACGTCAAAAAACAAAGCATGGGAACGGACTTACGTCCTCCGGCGTGCTAAGAGTTCTAAATCGCGATAACGGCTGTCATTATCACACAGAAGTAAGCGGTTTACACATTCTTTTCCTGGTCGCTCCGACCACGCGTTCCTCAGGTTTCTGCACAATGAAATTGCGGAATTGTGGTCACGCCACACAAAATTTCCCATCGTGATTGGAACGAAAAGCAGTATATTTTAGTTTCGATTATAAAAGATATACATGAAAAATAAAATAGTAGAAAAATCATTAAAGGGAAACAAGAAATCACAATAGAGAAAANATATACATGAAAAATAAAATAGTAGAAAAATCATTAAAGGGAAACAAGAAATCACAATAGAGAAAAAATCATCATAGACTTAATCTCATTACATAGAAATACAAAACAGAAATATCAAGTCTTAGTAAGTCTCCCAACAATCCTCTCATTGGAAAACATTGCCAGCATATCGTTCAGCAACCAATGTCATTATGTGAGGCGTAATATTAGTTGCTGTAAGTCGAAGCACTGCCTGCGTGTTGATGTTTGATATCCTGGATCGTAGTCTCGATTTTGTGAGCTTCGTTACTGAAAAAACTGACCACATTTGTACATAATGCCGGATATAGAAAACATCTGAGCTGCAAACTTACGAAATTGAGGATATTTTATAAGATCCAGGGTTTTATAAAACATCAAATTATCTTATTTTTGGTCCTTGGTTTGTAACATAGTATCATTGAATAAATCCATTAGTTCCAATTGTACCTCATCAGGTTCATCTTCAGGATTAATTGAGTAAAAGGAACAAAACTGTTGTAATTTGTATGTTGCAGCAATTAATGTTTTTTAAATCTCTCAATAAAATGTTGCAGGATTTCTTTCAGAGCATTGCAGTATTTATCAGTAACTCAAGTAACACCCAATGACTATAAGTTTGGATAATGGCACAAATTACTTTTTGACATTTGCGATATCCATAACGAGTGTTCCATTTTGAAACTATATACTTAATCCATCATTTTATGAATCAACAAGTTATTGCCTCCTACAAAACTTTAAGATGTTATAAAATATCAACTAAAAAGTCAAGATCATGTATCCAACCGGAGTTGAAAAAATCCGTAATGACGTAATTTGCCATTCGTTTTGAAACTTCCCATACGACCTTTTCCCTCCTGCCATGATAGCCTAATGAATGCCATGCTCTCGTGTCCATACGTGCTCCAGTTGGCATCCCTGTCCTACAACACGAGTATTATTCCTTTCATAAAAAAGTTCGAGATATTTTACGACTTTTCCCCCTAAAGACATTGCTTTTGGATCACTATCTGGTGAAGAAGTAAGGTAGACGGAAGAAACTATTGGTGCAAAACCATTGCACATACTTTCTCATATACGTTTCTTCATCTGCAGCATAGAGTGACAATTAATCGTAAAAGTATCATGTAAATATAATTTCGTTGTAGACAGAATTTGATGTATTTTCGAATCGTATCTGTCGTCCTAGGTACTTTATCATTATCTTATCTTTCCTTTCAGTTTACGAAAAGAGTAATCTACGTCTGCTCGGTCCATTTACATTGCTAAATATTATTGAAACTTCTTGAAACAGTAAAATAATGTGTACGTGTAGCAGTCAGAAATTATTTTACTGCTCCTATACCAAACTTTCATGCGAAATACCGAACATACGGATGTAATGCATACTAATTGTACTTTTACGTACAGATAATTTAAGAAAAATCTTAGGAGCCGTTTTTGAGAAACATTCAAAAGAGTACATCGAACTTCATGTGAAGTACCCTTTATTTTAAAGAAAAAAAATTAGAGCACATGCATAGACAACAAATAAATTCTATCGGAAATACGAAATATGAATTAAGTATATTCATCTGTTTACTCAGAATCGCTGCGCACAGACGGACAGTGTGCCAAAAACCACCTCTTCTGAATCAGGGATAACCAAAACGGATAATTCCGTCGAAATCTCGCTTTCGAATTTTGTTCAGGATTACCAAACTTTCTATATACTACGTGTAAGAGAAAGTGAAAAGAAAAGACTCCCTAGGCCTTCAAAATAAATACCGTCCGGTGAGAAGAAAACTGAGTGGTAATGGGAGTTTGATGAGACACAAAAAAGAAGGAATTTTCTTTCATGTATTTATTATGCTCTGACCTCTCACTAGCACATTTGCACATGTGCTGACGACGGAAATGATTTCTACCTGACGTGATCAGACATCAAGCAACGAGAGCATACAAATGCTGACTTCGACATCTCGCGGTGCCACCGACCTGCCCCAAAATTACGGCACCTAACCTATTTCAACATTTTGACATCGTCTTTTCCTCAACGCTCTTCAGGCGTGGCCGCCTTGCGCTGATGAACAGTGGTTGTGGCTTCTCCTTAATTGGCTGGATTTATACGACGCCATAGGACTCGCTGTGGATATGGTCAGGAATGCGGTAGGTTCTGGACGTAGCTTCGACAAGTTCCACAATAGACAGACGTGCCGTTTTCGGCTGGTAACGTGTTTTGGGTGTAACAAGAGAGATCAATCCGTGAAGTTTGTAAGAGTGCCAGAGTCCGGCGCAAACAGGAACGTATGGAGGTATAGGCAATGTTGGCGGACGACGTTAGTACCGTAGTGCCATATTATCAAGTGAGTGCCATATTATCTGACACCCCCTGTAAGAAGATCATGATCCCGACAGATCGCGGACAGACATTTCGAGTTCTTAGTGTGTTCGGGTGCCACGGTTTCCCTCATTAATTTGGCAATATACGAGGCTATTGATTCCCCGAAATATACGAGAAGTAAGAATAAAATATACACATTTTACAGAAACTCAATTCCGACTAAAGGAAAGTTACCTTTCATGGTTAAATACAAAGGTCGTAACGCTTGCCTGGAAGATTTTATAGTGGATAGGTATGACATCATTGGCACAAACCATTTCCAAACGTTAGGACTAGCGATATGCGACGACGTCCTAGCAGTCACCACGTTGGATAAGGACGCGGTGTTGCAGCGTCTTTTTCAGGACTACGCAGTGGTTTTCGCAGAATGCCTAGGACATTGCATTCGATTTCACGCCCATATACAGCATGCAGAAAATGTGCAGCCGTAATTTTGCAAAGCGCATCCAAACCCCATTGCACTCCGGGACACAGTAGAGCAAGAGCTCCTACAAGCGCCAGCTCATACAAGCACACGTTCGTACGCCAGTTACCACTGCACGCACAATGGGCCATCCCATTGATAATAGTTACGAGAAAAGACAGCTGAGTCCGCATCTGTGAGAATTTCACAAGCACCCTCAGAGCACAACTACTAGTTGAGCATTTTCCAATTCCTCGACCGAAAGATTTGTTCCCACGCTTGTCGGGCAAAGTGGAATTTTCTAAAATCGATCTGAGATACCTACCTGCAACTATCCTTGAATGAAGAGTCGAAGAAACTAACAGTCGTGAACACGCCGCTAGGACTGCTGGCGTACAACAGACTTGCCTTCGGAGTGGCGTCCGCGGCGGCGATCTTCCAGCGTTGCCTTGAACACGTTACAAGGGGCATCCCGTGATGTGTGAATTATCTGGACGACATTTTGGTCACCGGTAGGTCTAAAGCCTAGTACCTGCAGAATTTCGGAACTCTTTTCTCCCGTCTGCAGGAATGGGCATATAATGTAAAGAAGGAAAAGTGCGATTTTTTGATCAGAAGTTCCGTACTTAGGATACATTGTAGATAAACAAGGCATTCGCCCCACGGAAGCAAACACTGAAGCAATATAGTCTGCCAGCAAGTGAAGACTTGAAACAATTTCAATCTTTTTTAGATAAAATCAAATACTACCATAAGTTTATCGGAAATTTCACCTCTATTGCGACTCCCCTCAAAGCCCTCTAGAAGCGAGACGCTACGTGAAATTGGTCACCATAATGCCAACATGCGTTTGAAAGCTTGAAGAGTAAACTTAAGAAAGCGGTTAAACTCAACCATTTTCAAGCAGATCGGCTCACGATACTTGCGATAGACGCTTCGGTTTACGGTATAGGAGCGGTATTATCCCAGAAGATCAACGGCAGTGAGGTATCAATAGCTTTCACCTCAAAAACCTTCTGGGTCCACCAGCGCCGATATTCACAAATAGAAAAGGAAGCTTTAGTAGTAATATTTGAGGTACGGAAGTTCCACGAATACTTGTATGACCAAAACTTTCACATCAACTCAGATCACAATTCACATCATCGTTTCATTTTCCAGCGCCGGCAAGAAGACGTCGATGGACACAGTACGCAAGCTCCAGCGCTGGGCATTATACCCGACTGGTTATCACTACGATATCCGGTTTCGTCGGACATCAGAACTTGCTAACGCAGACGCTTTGTCGCGTCTCCCTGAGGTCCGGACTTACGTTTCGACACAGTCGAACTAGCGTGCCTGCAAATAGATATTGAAGAAGAAGTAATTCTATATTTGTTTCCAGCAAAAGAGGATGAAATTGTTCAACAAACAGACAGAGACCCGGAAATTAGACAACTCCGGGAGTTGATCCGGAACGTCTGGATACGAGATCAGCAAGTGCCTTCAGAGTGTGGTAAATGAACCAAGTTCCGCGACAGTATGTCGGTCTTAAACGGAGTACTTTTACTCACGTCTGGGGAAAACACGCGAATTATGAATACAGCAGCGTGTTCTTGATAACCTGCATGAAGGACACTGGAGTATCGTGGCAACTAAACAGCTAGACATCGAGCACCTGATCCAGGTATGCGAACCATGTCAAAACAACCAGAAAGCCCCACCCAAAGCCCTGCAACCCTGGCCCACGGCGGCAGGACCTTGGCAGAGAGTACAAGCTGATTTTGCTCGCCCCATCTTAGATTCAGTGATCCTGATAGCAGTAGACGCCTTTTCTAGTTACCCGTTTTTTTATAGAAATGGGTACAAGTGCCACAACAGCCACTATCAATGCCTTACAACGAATTTTTGTGGTCGAAGGCCTACAAGAATATCTTTTCAACAATTCTGTCACCAGAACAGCATCAAACACATGTTGGCGCCACTTTTCCATCCACAATCTAATGGTCTTGAGGAAAGGTTTGTACAAACATTCAAAACCGTCTTGCGTAAAGCCACTGACGCGGAGATCTCCAAGAGTCAAGGACTGCTGCACATAATTGCCGTCTACAGGACGATCCCTGGCACGAGTTACAAAAGCCCAGCAGAGTTACGGCACGGTCGACGACATAGAACAATATTGTCTCTGTTACAACCCGGTAGAACACAACATACTCAGCAAAAGTTAAGTTCCACGCAGGGAACCCGGTGTACATACGGTCGTTCAGAGGACATCCCAAGTGGCAGGCGGCGAAGATTAAAGGTCACGTGGGCAGTTGCCGAGGTGAAGGACCATTCAGTACAAGACACATCGATCAGATCCGACCTCAGAGAGTTCAGGAACCAGCCCCGCCCCGGCAACCGACAAGGACGTCTCCTCTGCAGCCACATATCATAGTTACATTCCACATATATATGTTATAGAGCATTACACTCCAGCCCCGGTGCAGCAATCATCATATACAATGGAGCCCGAAATTACGATCAGATCGAGCCCTTCGAACAACAAGACCTCTCGTAAGGAGAGCAGCCAACTACATCAGACAACCCACCAGAAGTCGACACTCAACCCCGTGAGAAGACAACGGCGACAGCCCAGACGATGGCGCTAAATGAGGAGCGACCAATGTGGAGACAGTGGCGACAGCCCTGATGACTACGCGAATATTATGGATAACAACTTGGCATACTGTACCCGTGTATTCTATAACTGCGGACATCAATAAATTTCTTAGCTGAATAATATCACTATTATTTGGACACGACAATTTAGGTAACTTTTTTGTAGATAGACATATGCTGTCATGAACTTTCTTATAGAACTCTTTGAAGCAAACAATATTGCCATATATAGCTGTCACTTATCTCTAACCTCTTAGGCAGCGTAAGCAAATATAAATCTTTTTTCCGATTTCATAGACATTTATTGTCAAAAACTATTTTTATCATTCATATCGAACATTTAAACAATAAAAGTTAGTGTATGTTCATCCAGGGCATAAACTAAAATGCCCATTTCAACACCAGGGTGATTCCTTCAGATCGTATTAACGTTTGTTTACAAACTCGAGATCTTGAGTCGTGAAAACCTTCTGGATATATATATATATATATAT
>NNCF01126940.1:10533-40869 GCA_002313205.1 Laupala kohalensis
CACATCGGATCCCCTTATTTTCTTTTCACTATATAAAAAACCGTCCACTGACCTCTCTTCGCTTTTTCAGTTAGGTTCCGCAGTAATTATCGCAGGCGACTTTAACGCAAAGAATCGAAAGTGGGGGTGTCGCGTGACAAATGACACCGGGGATTCGCTTCTCAACTTCCTCAACTCCACCCCCACCGTTGCCCGCGCACCACCCGCCAGACTCACTCACTTCTGCGACGGAGAATCACATGATATTTTAGATATCGTGCTCCATCCCTCCTCTCTCACCCCATCTCGTCCCGTCCCCTCCCCGGACTATTGGCACTCTACGTGGGTGCAACTCCCTTTTCACATTCCAAAATCGACCTGTCGCTCCCTTCGAGTACAAAGGACGACGTCGACGCTGCGATCAACCACATAACCAACCACGCCACCACTGCCTACAAAAACCACCGCTTACACCCCCCGTCTCCTTCTCCTCCTCCTCCTCCTCCGCCGCCGCACTCGCTTCCCCCTCGACCGCTTTCATTTCAATAATGCCGTTCGTAGTCTTTCAAACAAATTAAAAATCCACCAAACAGACTAAAAGCTGGAAGAGGATCATCTCGAAAAGTCCGGTACCTCGGACTCGGACGATATTTGGAAACTCCAAAAAAACGTTTGAGAAACCCAATGTCCCCGCCACGGCCCTCTCTATACCGGACTCGTCACGCTTACGACAAAAACCCCTCTAGAGATTCCGGCAGATTTTGCCATTACGGAACCCGAAACCCGCGCTGCTGTTAATCCGTTAAAAAGCGAAAGTCACCGGGTGACGACCGAGTGAGAGAGGAGATGCTTCACAACCTCCCCCGCACGGCCATTAAATTCTTAACCTCCCTCTTCACGTTTAATGTTAGGTTATTTTCCCACCGTATGGAAAAATTTGACAGTAGTGATGATTCCGAAAGCCGGTAAAAAGGACCGCGACCCAAATAATTACAACTTTATAAGTTTACTCCCCATTTTAGGGAAAACCCTAGAGCGAATAGTGTTGGCACGATTGATTCGAATTCCCAACGACGCAAATGCGATCCGTCCAGAGCAATTCGGTCGCTCGTCAGTCTCGCAAACACTTCGTTTAGCTATGGAGGCGGCGACGGCCATGAAACTACACTTTTTCCCTCCCCATTCTATTTTTCGATTTTTTGATCGCTTTTGATCAAGTTAACCACGCTCTCCTCTCAAAATTAAAATAGATCGTTCCGGAATTTTTGCTACATTTTCTCAACTCGTACTTATGCGGACGCACCTTCAGAGTACAGTACCAGCACTTCGCCTCGACCCCCCGCCACGTCAACGGAGGGGTACCTCAGGGCGCGGTTCTCGCACCCACGCTCTTCTCCGTCTTTACTAGACACCAAGCGTGCCAACGATCCGTGAATTTCTATACGCAGACGACGTCGCGTATTATTACACGGAATTTGCATCCCACCCCCGAGTCGTTAGGCATTTGCAGCGAGCCGTTGACAAATTCGCCGAATGATCACGCAATAAAGGACTCACTTTAAATCCCTCCAAATATCAGGCACTTCTCTTCACATTTTCAATAAGCGCCACAATAACGACAAAACCACTTAACATTCTCGACAACGACATCCCGTGGCAAGATACAGTTAAATATCTCGGCGTCACTTTCAATCGAAAACTAATTTTTTTAAAACATTGCCACTTGGCGGCTCAGAATATGCACCGACGCATCCGCAGCCTTTCCTCCATCTTCCGGTCTAAGAAGATCTCATGCGCGGTCAAAACACGAGTTTACAAAGCGTGCGTTCGGAGTGCAGGCGTTTACGCTTGCCAAACGTGGGCCGCTTCCCTTCGTAACCCCGTCAACGCTTTAACTCGCGCGGAAAAGCACTTCATTCGGGTCGCGTATAAACCCGAGCGAGGCACTTCCTTCGATAACATTAAAAGGAAATATAGAAGTACTCCTACCTCGGAATTTATTCAAAAACTTGCGAAAAAACACATAAATGACGCATTTCAAAATCCGCACCAGTCCCCAACGTGCTAAAAATTTACCAACTGACGTTCTGTGGTATCCGTCTCCAACATTAAACCGAATCCTTCGACCTATCTGACTGGTGAGCCAAGTTGCTGGGGCGCCGGCTAAGCGGTTCATTACACTTTCTACAATTCTTTCTTTTCTTTCTAACCCCCCTCCCCACCTCCCCGCTCCATGTAGAAAAGCTTAAATACCAAGCTACAGAATCCTCCTTTCTGTTCCAATAGGGAGAAGTGAGAGGTCTGTCACTTCCCTACCGTTGTGTTATTCCATCGTGGAGATTTTATGCATATAGCGCGCCTTGTGGCGCAACTTGGGACTACTTCAAACGACTGAACGCGAAATGCAGCTGAGTCGTCTGCACAGCCAATGTCTGTTGTGTCTTGGATTTATTAATATGCTAATTGTTAGAATGTTTTTGTAGTGCGGACCCCTAGGACTTAAATCCGATTCTGTCTCGGGGCGGTAGTCTCATTCATGCTATTGTCATTATTAATCTCAAATTTCGAGTTAAGATTTATTAGCAATCTTTTCAGATTAATTAAAAGATTTGATAATGGTATGTATATTTGTTAAATAAATTTTTTATATTCTATTAAATATAAACTTGTTATTATAACAAGTAGCTGTTTTTATCTTTGGGGGTGCTTGCCATGATTAGGGTGCAAAAACTGATGAATCTGCCACTATCTTAGAACCCTTAATCGGAATTGATGAGATGGTCCTTTGCTTCTTTGTTCCGGAGATAAATTATTTTATTGCCCTCCACCTGATCCTAAGCAGTTTATAACTACATTTATGACAGTAAATTTAATATAAGATAATGGACGCTTAGTTTGTGAACCCGTCAGTTCTTCACCTGAACAGATGCATTCTGTGTATCTGTGAAGAGGAAGATTATCATTTTGTATATAATCTTAGGAATTTGAAGTAGGTTTCATACTGAAGATAAACTTCAACATCAACAGAATACAGAGAAACAATAAGAGAATGTGTGAGAAAATGCCGATTTGTGAGTGTGTGTGTGGGGGGGGGGGGGGCAAAATGGGGAGATAACGGGGGGATATAAATTTTTCACATCCAATGATATCAAAAAAGAACAGAGAAAAAGAGACTTCACAAAGAGAAAATCCACTATAATGTCAGGTCCTGTGAGTAAAATTATTAGCCCCCATTCTTTTTTTAAGCATTAAAATAAGTCGTGTAAAAAAACGAGAAAATTCGTGGAACATTCCAAAATTACATTCCATTGAAACGAGAATAGTACACGTTATCGTACGCAGGAATGTCATTTAATACTTTTGTTATTGTTAATCTCGAACTTTCACTGAACGTAGTACCTCCGAATCATTTTGGAATAATAAATTATTACAGACCATATTTATTAAATAATGTATTTTATAAATAATAAATCCGCCTCTGCCTTGTGGCCCTTGATCGGAATTGGTGGGATTGTCCCTTGCCCTTTTCCGGAAATTAAATTAGTTTATTATACCCCACGTGGCCATACGCAGTTTGCAACTGCTTTTTTGACAATAAAGTTTATTTAAGTTGGAAATGATTTTAAGAGTGAAATTATTCCAAATTCTTCCTTTGCTTTTATCTTGTATATGTTGAAATGTTATAGAATAAGTATAGACACTTCACTACCAGATTTTTAATTATTGCTAATTGTTCAGCATGCACTCTACATTAATATTTCCAATAATTTTCATTCCATTTTTTTATTTGTAGGTTCAGTCGTTTACTAGCTGAATAACCGCTGCCTCGGTAGCGTGACAGTATGCTATTATTGTCTAAATCGCTATTGATATATGTAAGAAAAATGCATTTCGACAAAATTGCTCGATAGTGCTCTTGGATATTCTTTAGAAAGCGCGCGTGACGAATTTTGAAGCTCTGTTCCACGGTTGTCTCCAAACACCGCTTAATTGAAGAAAAATCTAATTCGAATTTCGAAAAAAAATCGCTCCATGGTATCTTGGACCCTGGAGAACAAACTTGGACAAATTTCGAAGCTCTGGGTTATTAAGTTTCTAACTAAACCTGCAAATCGAGTAATTAAAACTGAGATCTTAGTTTAGCGACAATACAAAAATGTCTATTTTTATTGTATGTACTGAGCTTTTAGTACATTTACAACGTTGCCTTAAGAAATAACGAGTTTTCAGTTTATGAACTATGTTGTTCTAGAAGTGAAGGAGAGATGCCAGAACTTCTTTCTAGACTAAGTAACGGGTGATCAAGTGAAGGACGCTCGTTCAAATCTGTAGACAGCGGGGGGCCCTTGCAAGAACCAGCTTATTGTTAGATTTGTCACAAAGTATGTTAACTCCAGGACATGATACAGAAATTTTTAGTTGAGGAACTTGCCCAAGTAACAGGCATGGGAAGGTTGTATTTATGTAGAGAAGCTGTCGACCTCTGTGTAAACCCAGCAACTGCATGTCGGATTCGTATGGTTATTGTAAATATCTTGAGTAAGTTATTGTAAGTAAGCACTCTTTAAGTATCTAAGTTTGAGGATTGATTCTCGAACACTGCCAAAATTCATAGTATTTATGTTCAATTCAGGCCAACAAATTCCTAGAATTTTATGTATTCGATGCAAAATGCGTTTTGTATTGGTCGGTTGATGTACTTGTTCGCAGTTGTAGCTATAAGTCGGGAAGTAGGTGTCATGTCCTGCATTCAAGTGATGAGTGAATATTAATCATCCATTTTAGTGTTTAATGTAATAGTGGTGCATATATATTTGAGGGATTCATGTTAGGGGGTCTTGAATATTCTTGTGTTAAAAATATGGTACGGAAATTCCACTCTATTTTCAACGCTACTCTTGTATTCCGCACTTCACCTTTTCTTTTAAAAAATATCGGACCCTTGTACCTTCCTCGGGTACATTTATGCATTTGGCCTTTTTGTTATGATCTTTTGTAGTTATTGATACTTACCTGTCAGAGTACTGCTCAACGAGATTGTTGTGTCATCCCAACACAGTGCTGCCAAAATTTATCAACATAACTTTCTAATCATTCTGAAATTTTCACGGTAGTATTTATTTAATGATATTTTTTGCTTTTGTTCTAAATTGTTGTGCCCTTAAATGGAATTATCGTATAAAACTTTATTATAGTTTTGGCAACTCTGATGGCTAAGATTTGACATATTTGAATAGTTGCTTATTTTGAATTTTTGAATAGTTTATATTTGATAGTTGAATTATATATTTGAATAGTTGCCTATACTCTTTTTATTGTATGTGAACCACATGTCATCATCCACATCAGATTGCAAAATGGTTCTTTTTTGCTGATGACACTAATTTACTATGTAAACATGCCAACGCTCAAAAAGTTTTGTCTAACCCTTCGACTTGGTTCCATGCAAATCGTCTCATTGTAAACACTGACAAAACAGTGTCTATGTCATTTCACAATAGTATCACAAAATCTTTACCCCAGGTTTCTCTTTCTTTAAACGGAACACAATTAAAAACTGTTACAAATACAAAATTCTTAGGTCTCCATATTCAAGACAACCTCAAATGGAATTGTCACATTGACAATCTTAATTCCCAATTAAGCAAATTGTGTTACGCATTCCGAATCTTAGTTAACGCAGTTAGTCCACGTATTTCCCGTTGCGTATATTTTGCAAACGTTTACTCCCATTTACGTTACGGCATTACCTTCTGGGGTAATTCCGGTCAGAGTATTCAAACTTTCAGAATTCAGAAGAGGATAGTTCGGATAATTTGTAAATCTCACCCCCGAAACTCTTGTAAACCTTTATTCAAGGAATTAAATATCTTAACACTTCCCTGCATTTATATTTATGAAACGGTCGTGTTTGTTAAGACCGAATTACTGAAGCACCACCCTTGCTTTATACGAAACAGTCTCGTTCACGAACACTATACACGCAATAGTAGTAATATTCATCGCCCTAGAGTGTCAACCACTCTTTGCCAAAAGGGACCATACCATTCGGGAATCGTTCTATATAATTCCCTGCCCAAGAATATAAAAGATATTATGAAATTGAATATCTTCAAATCCGCGGTTAAAAACTACCTCCTGCACCAGTGCTTCTACACTGTAAAAGAATTTATTGATTTTAACAAAAGTTAAATTCGTCTTGTGCTTTATCACGCCATTGCTGTAGTACTTTTTAAACAACTTATAACAATTTCAAAAACTATTTTCTTGCATGATTGTGTTGTCTTATGGCTCATATTAATTTAGTTTTATGTGTACTCAACATTGGCACGTTTGTGTACATAAATTCTGTAGCCCCATCCTGGCCCGGGTTTTTCTCCGGTTTTCCTTCGGGTAGAGGCGGATTTATCATACAGGTTCTCTAGGCTTTGTCTAGGGGCGGGTCTATTGTAACAATAAATCGTGAATTTAGTGTTATTTCAATTTTTAAGCACTATACTCAGAATAATCTATAGTTCGATAATAACTTACATGTAATTTTTTGCTTAAAATTACAAACATATTGACATTCTATTAGTATTATAACTCACAGCTAACTTTTTATCTTATCTAGGAATTTTTGCTGAATTTTTTGAATCCGCCTCTGCCTTAGGGTCCTTGATCGGAATTGATGGGATGGTCCCTTGCTTGCTTCCGGAGAGTAAATTAGTTGTTTTTTTTCCCTCCACGTGGTCATACGCAGTTTGTACTGTTTTTTGACAATAAATTTATTTATTCTTGGTGTACTTGAGTATTTTAACTAGACATTGTGATATTTAATCAAAAGATTTCCCGCATTATTAATTATTACTTTCCTATTTTATGTTCTGAATATTTTTTTAAATATTGTTTTTCAGCTTTCAGACATGCTGTCTTTATAGTTACATTAACAGAATTTATAGAAATATTGAGCACTAAAACAAGGCTTTTAACAATGGGGAAAAAAGAGAACAAATCTTGGAAAGTAGGAAAATAACAAAGCACAACAAATCGAAGTCTTATTTCAATCACGTGTTAATGTACAGCTCATCTTTTTGAGGTCAACAATATGAATTACACATTAGCATTCAGACACTATAAATACTATTCACATCTAAATTTATATACAAATCCAAACCATTTTAATATTTTCTGAAGTTAAATTTCAAAGCACGTTGTTAAACTTAAATAGTATTTACAAAGATATAAATAAGAGTTATGGAAGTTCATGTCATTTGAAGTTTTCAGCCAGTAGGAATTTGAACGCAGGTCATAACGCTTTGCAAGACAGTAAGACAATAGCCTGCTTCACCCAGAGCTCTACTGACAGGCATGAAATTCTCCATGTAGATAGCTTCAGCTAACAACGTAGGCATCCCAGTGGACAAGACGACGCTCATCAGACGAGGAAGCAAATCATCTGCTCCTCTGGAAATGTATAAACAAATAAACTTTAATGTAAAAAAAACCAAACACACACACACAACACACAACACACAACACACACCACAAACAACAACAACAACAAGTTGATATGACCACTTGGGGGATAATAAACTAATTTACTCTCCAGAAACAAGCAAGGGACCATCCCATCAATGTGGGCCCTTTTAATCAAATACGTACTGTTATCAATTTATTATTCCAAAATGAATCATAAATTAGTTTATTGTCCTTCATGTGGTCACAGGCAGTTTGTAACTGCTTTTTTGACAAAGTTCATTATTATTTACTACGATATCATGTGCAGTCAAAATTTGAGATTAATAATATTTAATACTTTTGTTCACATTCCTGTGTGAGGAAAACCCGGGCCAGGATGGTGCTACTGAGATAATGTATACAACTGTCCCAAGGTTGAAAACTTTTTTATTAATAATATCATGCGATGTCATTTGGAAAACAATATTTATTGATAAAATTGAATATCTCATTAACTTCTTTTATTAAAATCAGTCAATTCTTTCACATTATAAAAGCAATAGAGCATTAGAAAAATTTTTTACTGCAGCGTTGAAGGGATTCAATTTCTTAATGTCAAATGTTAAAATCACAACCAGAAAATGCTAATTCATAATGAAATCCTTACATTGATTTTGTGTGTGCATCTTCGGGGACAGCCAGGCACTTCATGAGTGCTGTGAGGGAGTCCAACATCTGACAGGGACTTCCCAGACATGTGACTCTGTGCAACGCGTGACAACTGCTCCTCAGAATCTCTTCGTCGATGTCGCAAGGCTCCGGATTTTCCCTTTGGGCTGCCATTCTCTCTTTCAGATCCTCTTCAACATCCGAAACACCAAGCCTAAGAACAAGAATATATAATAATAAATTTTATTGTCAAAAAACAGTTACAAACTTCGTATGACCACGTGGAGGACAATAAACTAATTTACTCTCCGGAAGCAAGCAAGGGACCATCCCATCAATTCCGATCACGGGCCCTAAGGCAAATTTAACATTTCGGCACACTCCTAAATAACAATAAAAATAGTTAGCTATGTGTTATAATATCAACAAATTTACATTTTAAAACACCAAAAAAGGTATTTCAGAAGTACGTATTATAAAATGAACTAAAGATTATTTAGAAAGTATTGTTAATAAAGTATTATAATAACACTTAATTGAGGTTTATTATTTCAATAGACACAAGATCCTAGAGAGCCTGTGTAAATAATCTGCCTCTACTCGAAGGAAAATTGCAGAAAAATCCGGGCCAATACAAATATTTCAATAAATATACTTGAAATAAATTAGCTAATTAAAAGTTATGTACCTTATAAGACTAATGAGAGCCGGTTTAAGAGGAGGAAAATACAGTTCGTGAAGCAGTTCAAGTAAAATGTTACCCCCTGCATCAGTAGCTAAGGGTTCATAGAGAGAACTCATCAGCGTTTCCAATAATTTGACATCTTGCTTCATATCTGGTGAAGGGCAACAAAAAATAAATATTAAATAATGACAGAATAAGTTTTGACAAATCCTCTCATATCGTCAACTATCCTTAAGAAACAACACAGTCTATGTGGCGAAAAGCAAACTTTCCAGGACAGCTGAAAAGCCTTAGAGAGCATCAGCGGTTTTACCATTATAATTAAATTAATAAATAAGTTTTATGGTAAAAAAGCAATTGCAAACTGCACATGATGATGTGGGGGATAAGAAACTAAGTTACATTTATTTATTTAATGCCTTTTGGCAAGGTTCAGGCTATTAGGCCTGCTTTTCCACCTAACCCTTGGTCTTGGGTAAGGGAATTGGGAAGGAGAGGTGTTAGGTTGCCGGGAAATCTGTGCTGAAAACCTCACCTAGTTCAACCGAGCAGGGTTTGAACCCACGCTCTACAGCTCAGCCAATGGGATCGTGGAAGCGAGGATGCTACCACTGGACCACGGCTGCCGGTTACATTTAGTGGAAAGAGCTCACATGAGCTTATTGTGTTGGATTTTCGACAAACTAAGTCATGAGAACATGCAAAGTGCATGTGTTTCCAAGGAGGTATATCAAACAATTTTTGAAAAAATGTCGCTTAGGTGGTGTTGTTTCTTCAGCAACGATATTCATAAGTTATAAAAATCTTACCATCTGCAATGTTGTTAAAATGCCTTTGGAATGCTTTTCTTTCTTCCTGAGCGAGAACATCTTCATTCCTTGCAACTGGAGACGCGTTTGGCTCTTGAGCTCTTTGTAAGACATGGTTTAGATCTTCTACAGCTCCTCTTGCCTTCCTCCTTTCATTTATATTTTCAAGCTTCGATCGAATCAAGGGATTAATTTTGTTGAGGATAACATGCTGCATTTGACCCATTAAATTTCCTAATGGGTGGAGCTTCTCATTCAAAATGTGAGCGACAATATCCCTAAAATAAGAAATGGAACGAAAGGTTTTTTTCTCTAAAACAAACAAATGTCATAGGTTGTACTATAAGGAGTAGAATAAAGAATATCTAATAATAATTTATTAATCTGCAAGTGAGCAAAGCTCAGTGGCAGATAGAAAAGATGACAATAAAAGAACACATAATACAATAAAATGAGGTTATGTAACAAATCAACGCCTAAATATCTATAAAATATACACACACGGTATTAGACTCCATTGTTTTTGCACACATTATTGGTAAGAGGTTTTGATTGGTCTGCCAGTCTAGTAGTGTTGGATACAAGCACTGATTTGATGATAAACATGGCAAATAGAGAAATTAAAAAAGTCATTTCATTAGACCCCAAACCAATTTCAGTTTTAAGTTAATTCATAATAATTGTCCAAAAAAATGTCCCTTGTGATGCTGGGGACCAAGTGTCTGAAGGGAGGGGGGGGGGGGGAGTAACAGTAAAAATTTAAAAGTCATTTCATTAGACGGCAAACTAAGTGCAATCGAAATCTTACTTCATATACTTATTAAAAACTTGGTCCGTGGCTGTTCTGAAGTTGGGGCAATCTGCAAACCGTGCCGAAAGAAAAAAATTCACCGCTGGTCAGCAAGACGCATATTGTATACTAAGATACCTTGTACATAATTTTACAAAGGGGTAAATATAACATTTTATTTATAAACACTTATATGTTAATTAATGATGAGATGATTTATAATAATAATTATTAAATATAACTATGAATCTACACAATTGAATTATGAAAAAAAAAAAATCATAAATTGTAAATTGGTGAAGAATTGGAATAATTTCAATGTCAGATGAAATGACCGATGAAGAGGTACAATGGAGTTCAACTTCAGTTGGGATCTGTAACACAGAAAACAATAAAATTTTAACATTGCATATAACAAATAACCTGTAATAATTTCACAAAAATTTCAACTTGCCTGTGTCTGTTTCTTCATCTTTTGTAATGTTGGAAATTGATTCAGGCAGTTGATTTCCTTCGAAATATTAAAATTCCAGAGCCTTTCTGACAATTTTCAGCCACATAGTGAAGGATCCAAATCTGCCTATCCTTCTCAAACCCATTTTTAAAATAAATATATTAAATAAAGTTATATTTGCACTTACTCTGATGCCTAACGAAATGACATCAACATTTTTCTGATTTGCTCTAACAATTACTTAATTAAATATAATCATGTGTTTATAAGTAAAAATTTATATTTACCCCTGCGCAAAATGTACAAAGTATCTTAGTACACAATCCACGTCTCACTGATCGGCTGTGCATTTTTTTCTTTTGATATAGTTTTGTAGGCCTGCCGCTCATTGAAATACCTTAAAATTTTCTGGTCTGCTCCCCACCCCCCTCCCCAGAAACTTGAACCTTAGCATCGCAAGAGATGCAGACCACTTTTAGTGTCTAATGAAATTACTTTTTTATTTCTCTTATTTACTATATTTAAAGTGTCACAACACTTGCATCCAGTACTACAAGACTGACAGACCAATCAAAACCTCGTAGTTCCAGGTAATGAAATGATAAGACAATTTTATGATGCAGCCTATGTTTTTGTTTTAAATAATAATAATAAAAGAATAATAAAAACCTTTGTTTCTCTTCGTCTTCAGGAAACAAAAGTAGATCTTGTTTCAATCTCTTTAGCCACAAATGTTCTTCTTCATATTGCAAGGCTGCTGCAAACAGACGCTGTTTCTTAAAATCAGCTTCGGTGATTGAACCACATTGTATCTTTTCTTTTATCTTAAATTTCTCTTCTGCCATTTGGAGACACCACGCAGTGATTTTGCTTTTCCTCTTCTCCCATGCTTCTTGCTGTTGTTGAGCTATGGCACTGTTTTCCATCAGTCGACGTTCCAATTCTAACTGTAAATTGTGGCGCTGAACTTTGGAAGTAGCAGATCGTAATCTGGTCGCGTACCTCGTCATCAAAAGTTGGTTTTCCTTTCTCATGTGTTCCATAGGTGAAACTTCATTCACATCTTGCTCTTCAACTGTATCATGCAAGAAAGATTTTGTTTTCAATAAACATGAAAAAATAAATGCAAGAAACAAATACTTAACATTTTAAAATATCATTAATTACCAGCCTCTCTTTTCACTGATTCTATTTCACAGAAACATGCTTCGGGAATCCACAAAATTAAATAGAAATTGGTTCTAAAACAACCCAAATAAGATTTTGAATAAAATAATATGTTCACCTTGGCATTAAAGATAAGTAATTTCTGAACAATTTATTGAAGTACACAAACTTCATGTTTTAAAATAAAAATAGAATGAGCAAAATATTTTCCAAAATTCGGATATGTAACTGAAACACACACAATGACTGACATAACGCGTATAAGTAATTGGCACCACACAAATACACCTGTCATTATTATTAAAAGTAATATAAGGGTAAACTACTCTTTCGTAAATATATAACATTATCTGCAATATAATCCAAATTATGCTATTTATCACTATTGAGGCGTCTTTTGATTAGTATATGCCGGAATATTTAGTTACAATAGAAAATTAGGTGCACTATATAGTAACGCGGAGAGTCGGAACTTGACATGAACACGCTGATTCGTCGATTTGTCAACGCAACGTGCTTTCCTTCGCTTAGCGCGAAATGGGTGATAAAACAAAATAAAGTATTGTTACACTAGTTAGAGAAGTAGTTATCCAGTAAGTAGTAGAATTAGAGAAGAGGAGAAGTGATAGTGAACTGTGACCATTTTAAGAAACGCGACGAAAACTCACCATGTCGAAGACCGATAATAAGGTACGTGCATTAATGCGAATCTATTTATAAGCGAATTAAATGTTGACAATATATGCTTAGCGCCACTTTCCTAGACTAAATAAGTTAATTATCCTCCACGTGGTCATACTCAGTTTACAACTATTTTTTTTTATATGAAAGTTTAAAGTTTGTTATACTTATTAATATAACTTTCACAATACTATATTATAAGTCATAAAAGTGTGAACTGGGTAGACAAATAATTTTGTTTTAAGAGTATAGTGTTTGGATGAGAACAGGTCCATTAATAAAAACAACTTCGGTTCAAAAAACCATGTTGGTTGTTGATAAAAATGTGAACTGCATAGATAAATAATTTTTTTTTGAGAGTGATTTTTATTGAGTCTATACAGTACTGTGAGGTCGCTTAGTTCAAAGATAATTTTATATATTTAATATTTCTCCATTTATATTCTTTTCTGATAATCGTTTCATAATGAAATTCTTAGGACATTATATTTTCCCTATTTTCATTCACTTACGGTGCACTCTTTTGGGGGAAAACACCTAAATCAAAAAGAATCTTCCTCTTACAGAAAAAGGTTATCAGAATCATCACAAATTCATCCAGTACATCTAGCTGCAAACCTCACCTCAAATCATTACAAATACTGACTTTGCCAGGTATATATATCCTTAAAAAAAACGAACATCCAAAACCATAAAACTAATGCAATGATACATGAACACCAAACAAGGAACAAGTCAAATCTTCACAAAACTATTTGAACTGAACCCTAACTACATAGGAATACAACTGTATAACAGACTTCCCCAAGAAATCAAAACTTTTAACAAACAAGTACTCAACATTTTTAATAAATAAATGTTTTTACACAGTGAATGAATTCTTATTAGCAGAAGCTTCCTGAAAAATGTATGGGTATTTTGATAATGTATATGTGTGATATAGATAAGTATTGTAATAAAGAGATTTGTAGACATAGATAGATAGGTAGAGCATATAGATATGTATGTAGTTGTGTATATGATGAATCTATCTAAAGTGAGTGTATAAATATTGTATGAAATTAGTATAAAATTACTATAATACCATTGTACAAACTGATGTGTCCCATATCATGCAATTGTAAATGATACTATGGACAAATAAATATTATTATTATTGTTTTGGTGACAAATTTGAAACTAAGTATCAAATAATGCCTAAAAATTTTTTTCTGAGAGAATCAAGTAAACTGATGTGCAGCCTAAGAGAAAAACTAACACAAGAACTACAGTCATTGAACTGAAGGTAATAGTTAACTACTTGAAAAATCTAAACTTTTCTATTTTTCCTTTAAACAGAATATGTGGAAATTTTTGCATCTGTCAACTTTTGACTCTAGACGAGTAATAAGAATGAAAAATTAAAATTTTTCTCAATTTTTTTCACTGAAATCAGGAATAACAGAAATTTGAAAGAACATGCAACATAACACAGATCATGAGATGCTATCTTCAATTTCAACAACCGAAGATAAATTGCATTAAATGATTTGAACATGGTGATATTACCTTGAGGAGTGGGCAATATACTATGTACAATTGGCACTTGTGGGGATTTTCTGGGTTCATTCTGAGTAACTGGGGAAGACACATTGACCAGATCAGTATTAGGCTTTTCAATTGCCATACTACTGGTAGGTCCCAAAAAAATGTTGTCTTTGCTCTGACCTGTAATATAACATGCTGAATGAAATACAAATAATTAAATCAAAAAATATATAGCCCTTGTTTCGCAACATAATTTCACACCTTGTTTATCTAGCAAAAATATTAATCGGTCAACACTTTGCTTAGCAAATCCCAATAAGCTCTTTCGTTCCTTTTCAGAAAGATGTGATTCGCCAGCGACCCAAGTGCTGTCTGCATCTTGAAGTAATGCTGCAGCAACTAAGGCCACTCCATCCAAATACTTTCGATATGCTTCCTAATACGGAAAGAAAAACACACATCATCAAAATTATAATTGACCACATAGCAAAATTGGTTTCATATTAACTAGTTCTGTTACTCATATAGTAATAGCAATAAAAATTAAAATTCATTTCCTTACAATGTCATTATTATTTTGTTCACAGTCAATAGCATTTCTTAAACTTGCCACAACTCTTCTTCTAATGTCTTCTCCCATGTTTCAAAACTCTGAGTTAATAATTCTCACAGTCACAATCATTGAGTATACGGTTTCAGCTAGAATAATGAAAGGAAAACATTCAAAAATTCAAATTCAGTGTGGCAGTTTCCTTCATGTTGTCTTTTTATTTTGGTGAAGTCCACTTGAACTTTGAGAAATCGATATATCGAATCGCAGTGGTGTGGGTGGTTCGATACGATTCCTGAGTCGAGTTGTATCGACTTCTGGCAGTTGGTTGGGAGGGCGACAGGGGCGACACGAGTTCATATGGCCATATGCCGCTGCCGCGTCAGGAGCAGGAGGCCCTGTGGTGAGATAGCTCGGGGCTCTGCACGTGGACCTTCTGAATATTATTTTGTGAATTAAAACATCAACCATGCCGTCGGAAAAGGATAACAAGGGCTCGGATAGTAGTCGACGTAGCTCGTGGGGAGTGGAATTGGGGGAAATTGATAAAAGGACTCGTTTTCAAGTGAATCGTGTCGATGCATCGTCTTCCAAGAATGACGGAGAAGAGTACTGTGAAGCTGATCCCCTTCAATGTGAAGATTCCGGCTCCAGACGGGGTTCTATGGATAACGGACGTGCTACATCGCCCACTATGCTGCTCTCGCATACGTCTGACACTTCTGGATACGACACTCGCTATGCGAAAAGTTTCCGGCATTTCACCCGAGAGGCGCTTCCACGGCTTGACAATTACCGCAACATCATGTCAATACAAGCTGCATACAGACCAACATTGGATGAGCTTCACAACTCAACATTGCAAGGAAAGGTAAGTACGCTGTTTCACCTTGTTCTATGTTGATGCCAGTTTCTTGTCCTCTTTTTTTGATTTTGAACACGCTCACAAATTCCTCATTATGCGACATTTGTGCTTTCTCCATATTTTTGTTGTTGGTTTGTCCCTGTTGTGGATATTGGACCATCGATATGAGAGTGTTTTCGATGCAATTTTCTTTTTAAAGTGTTGCTATGGTGATGTGGCGTATTTTGTTGCTCTTGAAGTATGAAAGATTCATTTACTTACCATCGAGGTAAGAATTGATGAAACGAAAATTATTATTTATTGACTAAGTATACGATACATTTTCATTGTAATTGTACTTTTCATTGTAATCTCATTACTTGTAAAATCGGAAACAGTGACCATTACCTTCATACATTTTTCACTAAGATACCATGTAGTTATTATAAAATGAATATGAAGGGACTAACTTCTTTAAAAAAGATGTTTCCATTGAATGAATTCGCTGCAGTTGTTTATTTTATTGTTCCTAATTCACTTAGGCGAAGCGTGTTCTTTACTTGCACTCCGTAATCTTTTCAGCGACAAAAACTTGTTGATTATTTAGTACTATAATTTAATTCATGAACTCCGGTATATTGTGTACTATTCCTGTTCCTTCCCTGAGGTCTTGCATTTGGTGCATCAGATTCGAATCTTGTATGTCATCAGAGTCATAACCTACAAATGAGTTGCTTTTTTCTTTCAACGTGAACTCTGATTCATCCTGTGCACCGATCGAACAAATTCAAAAAGCGCGCTAGTGTAGGTGGGCGCCCGTATTCTATAAAATGATAACTGTTAAAACTTGGTTGTTTACAATTTGTTGAAACCTTATGTAGAAGATTTTCTCGATCCTGGACAGCTTGAAAGATGATTGGATACTGTCTTCATTTATTTCTCGTATACTTCTTTATTCAGTTTGTTCAACGACCTTTCTTGAGAATGGAAATTTAACTTTGTCATGAGGTATGAGTTCTCTTTGAACTGTCAACGTGTATTCTCATTGTATACCGGTTGAACTGCTTTCAGTAATAGTTTTGATGAAAAATCATTTTGCATTACATTTGCCAATGAAGAAGAATCGATTTTTGGTTGGTAAGCGGAGCAGACATGAAAATACGCAATTATTTTGCGATAAATTTTTGATGTATTGTCGTGTATTAATTTATTATAAAATTATATTTTGTATGCGTAGTAATATCTTGTCCTTTTGTTCTCCTTTTACTGTTTTTGTAATGTAATCTTGTGATTGAATCATCACCAAAAATTCTGTTGAAACAAGAAATATGTAGTAGGATTTTTGGGTTACGGATTTCGCGGACGGTAATTTTGTCACCCAGACCCCTCTCTCATATATTCAGGTCCCTCGTAGCAAATTTTTATTCTGAGAAATTTTCAAAGAAATTGATATATGTTATTTCTGAATTGAAAATAGTTTTTTGCATTTTATTATATCACATCGTACGCATATATAGCATTTATTAAGGATCCTGGGTTTGATTGACCAGGAGACTAATTTACATTTATTTCAAGCTGTCTTAGATCTTTGATTATGGAGTGGAGGCAGAACTGGTTAAGTTGCAAATGTTCCAAAATTGTAAAAAAATATTAAATGAAGGGCGTATGGCAATGGTTGAATACTAGGGAAGCTGTCCCTGCCCTCTATTTGAAAATTCAAGCGTGACATCCCCGCCTCCCGGTTTTTGTTCAATGTAAAATATTAAATAAGATATATTTTTTAGTTATTTCTAAGCTTATCTAAATATGTCGCAAATAATATTTTAATAATAAATTGGAGTATTATTTTTTCAATTTGCTTTGACAAATTTGATTTTTAATAATTGATGAGTCTCAAATGTATTATATTATTGAGCGGCCGAAATAACATGTTTGTAAACGTATTTTAAATGAATTGGAGAATTTGTTGTTTGTTTTGATCTTGATTATGTTAATACTTATTCAAAGCTATTCGCCCCCCCCCCCATCCGTTTTATGAGTCTGTCGCCTTTCCCTGTCAAGTCTATACTGCAGATCAATGTGGCGAGTCCACGAAATTCAGGTTGAAACTGTTGCCGAAGAATTGTTTGGAGATATTATTAATGTTGTACTTGTTACTTATGAACACGCAGCGTGAAATGTCCTTTGTAAATCTTTTGTGGCCATCGGTGACTCGTGTTGAAATAATGGAAAATATGCACCAATTCAGCGTTTCCTACAGTTATATTGCTACTGGGTTCCTTCGAACTCGTTTCAAAGGACTCAAAATGTACTTCAAATTTCCTTATTTTTTGTTATCATTAGTTCTCAATTTTTACGACAGGATGGAAATGAACCACTTGATTCCCTGGATCATATAATACACGCGTCACTGCGGAAAGCGACCAATGACGTGTGAGATTTTAAAACTAAAATATAGGTTGCCAGTTACCCTCAAAATAAGAAATAAATCGTATCTTTCGTTTAGAAATCGTGGATAGAATGGAATTATCCTTAGTAAGTGAGAGGTTGTCTGTTACTTTCAACAGGTAATTAATATACCTCTATAAATTAAATAATTAATGGAAGGTGAATTATAAATTATTGCTTTCCTTTTTATAATTAAAAACAATTATTATTGTCACTTACGTTTAATCAATAGTGTTCGTGGCAAAACAAACTTCTTTTTCGATTGTAATGTGATGTGTAGACGAAAGCTTTTACACACATTTTCTGTTTACATGAATGAGATCTTAAATACTGTAATTTCTCGATATCCATCATTTTAAATTTTTATCTCTTTCGTTACCAAACACCGTCCACATGATTAACTACGAAGTTATAAATTTTAATGACCTTTTGTGGAAAATTAATCATATTCTCCGACGCAACGCGAATAATTCTGTTAGCTGCCACATCTCGAGCGTCATTTGTCCCTTGTGGCATCCTGTCCGTGCGAACATCCGAGATAGGGAAATAATTTATCGGCAACTGGTGTCACAAATAAACTACTGTAAGCACTGGATCCTAAGACAGCGGCAGATTGAACATTTCTGCACCCAACGGCGAAACCATGACAAATAAGAACAATGAAAGTGAGCTGCTTGTTCTAACAACATAAAAATGTTATTTTAAATACATAATAAATGTATAACGTTTCTTGAATTAGAACTAATAACTTAAAGGTCATTGTCCTCTCACTCATCGGTATCTCTTGCTACTTGATCAACCCGTATGTGAGGAGTGTAGTTCTTCTTTGACAATGCGTCACCTACTAACTGATTGCGGGAAATACACCACAATACGGAGAAATATAGGTCTGGCTGCAGATTTATCTACAATTCCTTGGAAATGAAACGGATCATGTTAATAAATTATCGAAATTCAGGATAATTTCCACACAAGTTCTCACGAGGGTTTGAAATGGATTCCTTCCTTTTTCCTTTTCGGAAATTATTTATTTTTTAATTAATGTATTAGGCATCAGTTGTCTGTCATTTCCTATCATCTTTGTGTTTTTCTATATTTGATAAATTCAGGCGGGAGGGTTGAGTCTCACAAACGGGGAAGAATCGAGTCGGCTTTTGCCCCGTGGTGCGGTGCGTTCAGGCTGCGTTCCTGCCGCCTAAAACCCCAAGAGAAAGAAACTACGAAGGGAGAAACAGCGTCAGGAATAATGAAATATTGGGTATAGAGACAAGGAAAACAGGTTTCTCTCAGGCAGGAGTAAAAACTTATTCATACTTAATATTAGGAATAAATGTTAAATTATTCGCTAAACTGTCTCTCTGTGGTTCGCCGTTGATATTCAATAAATGTTGTATCTTTGCGTTCATCTCTTCACGGGTTTTGATGTTAAAAAAGTAATTAAAAGGGTCAATATCTTTGTAGTTAAAACCACAACCAATACTCCATACGATTACTCACAATGTTTTGCTTTCTATGGCTTTTAGGAATGAATTTCTAGCAGTTTTCACCTCGTATGATAATTTGAATTTCTTTTAATACTGCATAGAATTGCATATTTTTGAAGAATTTTGTATGTACTATAATTTCTTGGTTAAATCATTGTAATCGGAGAGATTGACTTCGTGCAGCGCTGCCCAACTGCAAAACATCGATTGCAGCCCGCGAGTTTTATTCCATTTTGTGTTATAAATCTATGTTGTCAGAATTAATGTGACGTGGCAAAATTGTGTTCGCAATTACTCAAACATAATATGAAAGTATTTTATGACAATGCTAAATATTAAAAATAATTTTTACAAAGAAAGTAATGTACGATTTAATTTTCCATCTTGAAGTAATATAAATTTGTACTTGAGGATCAAAGTATCGCGTATCTAATAAATAAATATGACCCATTAGTTACATTCCCATCCTGGCCTAGTTGTAGCCGCATCCTGACCCGGGTTTATCTCCGGTTTTCCTCCGGGTAGTGGCGGATTTTCCACGGGCGGGAGGGAATGTCATTTCTTACTTTTGTTATTAATCTCGAATGTTGAGTGTACATTGTATCTACGATTCATTTTGAAATAATAAATCGACAACTACGTATTAAAAATCCGCCATTGCCTTTGAGCCATTTGATCGGAATTGATGGGATGGCCTCTTGCTTGTTTCCGGAGAGTAACTTGGTTTATTGCCCCCCCCTCCACTTGGTTATGCGCAGTTGGCAACTGCTGTTTTGACGATAAAGTTTATTTATTTATATTTCTCGGGCAACCTTTGGCCGAACTTCATCCCGTGCTGCTCTAATTGATGGAAAATGTGTAGAAAATGGTCCGGGTACTAAGATGAGTTGGACTCTGCGTATTTTGACGTGACCCAGGGATCTTTTTCTGTAGTTGCAGTCTATTCTTCGTGAGTGAGTGAGGATATACTCAAAGTCAAGATACTTTGCCTAAAATTATTCAATATGGCTGCCTGAAACGAATCGCCAACCTCCACGAAACAAATCCTTGGAACTCACTCGCGAAAATTTCAAGGAAAGCGTGGTCGTAAATAATTTAAGTTATGTCGAAATAAATATTAATAATAGTCATAAAAGCGACAATTTGCCGTAAAGAAATGCAAGTTAATAACCCAAGAAACAAAGACACAAAGTAATATTCGTTCCACACTTCGCTCGATACAGAAAGTACAGAACAGCGCCACTAGAGCGAGTGAAGTGATTGTTGTCCGAGGTTGGTTATGACTTAAATTTGGAATCTCTTGCCAACTGAACGCGAGGTACTCTTATCATTACTGTTATGGACGATGGCGAAGTAAAAGCGTTGATCGCATTGATTACAGGTTCTATAGCAACATCAAATCAGTTAGACTGACAATAAATAAATATATAAATAATGTATTGTCAAGAGAGCTGTTACAAACTGCGTATGAGCACATTGAGGACAACAAAGTAATTGAGCGCGACTGATACAAAATAAACTAATGAACACAGAATTTGTCGTAGAGGCAAAGTAAGACGACTTTGAGTATAGAAGGGATGACAGTGGGAGACGGGCGCTGGTCGTGGTGAAGGAGCGGCAGTGAGGAAGGAAGGAACCCTCTGCGCTTTCCGGTGGGATGATGGCGGCGGCAGCTGCTTCGCCGTCATTTGCATTGCAGGCAGCTTGTTTCTGCTCGTGACGGAGGGTATGGTGTAGAAAGAAGTTCCGAATCATGTTGCAGATGGACCCGCATTATTTAATAGTTCCTTTTGTCAATGCTTTTAACATACACGTGTTGGCCCAAGTTGCGAATTTACGCTCCAGTTATTCCGACAAAACTCGAAAGAAAAGAATGAATTCCAAGACAAGAGAGCCAAGATAAGAATTACCAATTACTAATAGTATTAATAGACTTGTAAAAACAACCAAAACTTTTAAACTGAAAATGAGAACATACTGAGATTGAAAACTGATAAGACTAATTGCGCTAATTTTTTTAACGATTCGTAATTTTTATGTTCCCACATATACATTATTTCCGTCGTTGGCATATTAACATGTAAAGACTTTGAGAGTTTTGTGGACGAGTGAAAACCGTGAGGACTCACCATCTGGTATTCCCTCGTCTCATCCTCTTTCGCGTGATATTTGTGTGCAACATTGATGTAACGGACTTGGATGCAGTCTTCATAGTGATGCGGAACAGTTCGTGTTCACTAATAACTCGGTCTATCTTCATGAATGTTCACTTCTTCTCGGTATATTCCCCTTTTTATTACCCAGTTTCATAAAACGAATCTATACAAGTAGTGGTGAGTCGGATTCCCCAGCATGTTTCTCTGGATGTACTTTTGAAGTAACGACCTTCTTTTCTTGTGTTAAACGCGTCTCCTTTCATTATATCTCTTTTTCTTTCGTAGATCGTGACTTCATTCGAATATCGCAAATGGAACCTCTTTTTTTCTTTTCTTCTTGATTGGATGTTGCGTAATGAAGAAGAAGAAGAAGAAGAATAAAGGAGGTGAAGGCAAAGAAACTGCTGCAGGATGCTGTGCGTTCGTCATGACATGTGTGCATCCCCGAGTGCTCTTCTTCTGCAGCCACCTTTCGATACAGTTGGTGGCTGTTTGTCCCTTGGGTTGGCGTGCTTGCTCATCACGAAGGCATCCCGGGGTCACAATGAAACGTTTATCTCCCTGTTCATCAAGGGGGGACAAAGCGCGGAGTATTTATGTTTAAAAATTATGGTTTTACATCTCAAATTTTATAAACATTACCTATCAGTAAATGCGTCATGTACAAAATTAACAATTGATATTATTAATAATTATTATTTACAGTTATTAATATGGCATTATCAATTGTATTAATCGGTTATTATTAATAACAATTATAACTAATAACACTTTTATTGGTAACTTTTCCAAAGTATGTCATTTATCAACTTCAGTTTTATTTGTTGAGTTCAGGTCCAATGGGGGGGGGGTTGCGTTAAACTGAAGAGCGAACCCTTCTTCTTGTTCTTTCCACTAGTTTAACTGACTCTTACTATTACTACTAACATTTCCGTGTTGTTGGTAAACCCAGCTAAAAATCACCCCTATTACCTACACCTCCTATCGCCCGATGTAGGTAAGCTTCAATAGCACTACGCTACATTTCTCATTTACAAATAGTACGAATTAACATTTTTTAACACTTCAATACAAATTCAAAAAAGTATAAATTTGTCACGATTCCTTCGACTCGGAGGAAGGGCCTTTCGACGATGATTGTTAAATTACTGTGACGGAAGAATGTTAATTACGATTTGCTGAGTACGATAGACATATTGCGTGTGTTAAAAATGTTTTAATATCCAATTCCAGACCCCCTGAGCCTAATGTGTCGGTGACGTAAGCACCATCCTCCCATTCAATGTGACCATATGGTGCTGCGGCGCATGCTGCAAGTGCGCGTGCTTCCCTTCCCTTCCCTTCCCTTACCTTGTGTTTTGTGTCTTTGTGTCCTTCTGCGCACTTGGCGTAAGTCTCTTTTATCGCTCCTGCTGCTGTTGCTGCTGCTTTTGCCTTTTTTCAACACGCGACGCACGTTGCCCCAATTAGTAGTCGAAGTCCGGTTTCGAAAAAAGTTTTCACTCATTTGATTGGCACTTCTAATTTACGACGCAAGGAATGTCTGTTCGGAGGAACTAATTTGTTATCCTGTAATTAAGTTCCGTAAACGGTTAGGAGATCAATGACTAATCGTAATAAATGAAATGTACTATCACATTTGCGCATTTCTTTCCTAAAGGAAGACGTGAAATGAAAAAAGAAACCCCGCTGTATGACTCGCCAACGTATGGGATACTCGAGTCTATCGATCGACAGGGCTCGTTACATTACTTCTAAAACATCCACACTCGTCTGCATCATGCATACCAGGCACATCCTGCTTCCTTAATGCATCGAAAGCATTTTCTTTCATTTTTCTCTCGTCGAAATGTATTTTTTTTAGATTTTGACCTCATGATAGTACTTTTTCTTAATGCAATGTGGCGGAGGGTTATGTAACGCAATTTCTTTTCTTCTTCTCCTCCTCCTTCGACACATGTTGAAGAGGAGTAGCGATGAGTTCCCAGTCTGCGAAGCTGCCTTCAATCACAAATCTGCACAAATCGAGGTCACGTCGCGGGCGATTCTTGCACAATGGGATCGTAAATTTCTGTCTGGGCGGCGGCGGCGGGAGTTTGTGATGAAGGAGTAGTGATAGTGATACGGCGAATTTCGGGACCGGTTTCGGCGGCGAGAGGTTAATGGCCGTGCGAAACATAATTTCACCGCTTCGCGTTAAAAAAAAAACCGCTAGTTGCGCTGAACGTGAGCCGAGGTGGTTGCGATTGAATCGGCGATTCCTCGCTTCTCTTGTGACCTGGTTTCCAGCGCATTGCTTTTGTTTTCTGCTTCTCCTCTCGACAACTGAAAGTAGAAATGGAATAAACCTCTTGTAAACACTTTTTGAAGGAATTCAATATTTTCACACTGTTCTGCCTTTATAATTGAAGAGGGTATGTAACAAGTGTGTTTTGAGATATTTAGCCCTAAAGTTTTTATTGCGGTACTTTTTTTGTTCTTACTAAAATATACTGTTCGTATAAGTGGCAAAAATTTTATCCAGTATGAATTTTTGTTTTAATAGGAATTTTAAAAATATATATTGTACATTTGGCCTTAGGTATATGGCATATGAAAAGAACGTATATGGTATTTTACATTACATACCTCCTTTATCCACTAGAGATATATTTGGTAAAAGTAAATGACTCCAAGAAGAAGGAAGTATGTGGTCATTCCTTCTTGGATGAGAAATATACTTTGTTGTTGCCTCATACCACCTTCATTACACTAGTATGTAGCTCAATAAGGCTCCTAGAGCGTTGTTTCAATTACCGAGAAACAGGCCAAATCATACCTTTTTCATCCCTCAAAATAACTCAATTTGAAAAAACCATGTTTCGTACCTCCTTCAATTATGGAACGGTCGTGTTCGTTAAGACCCCCCTTATTGCATACGAAACAGTTTTGTTCACCAACACAATACTCGCAATGGGAATAATGTTCGTCGTCCGAGAGTCAACCTCGCTTTGCCAAAAAGGGAATCATTATCATTGGGGAATCGTTCCACATAATTCCCTCGCCAAAAATATAAAAGACGTTTTGTAAATTGAATCTCTTCAAATCCTGCACCAGTGATTGTAAATTGCATAGGAGTTTACGGATTCTAACAAAAGTTAAAGTTCTCTTGCACTTTGACACCATTGCTGTAGTACTTTCAAAAAAACTGATATCAATTTCAAAACTATTTTTCTGCATGTTTGTATTGGGTCTTCTTATTCATAATGGTTTAGTTGTACATGTACTCAAAATTGGCCCAGACTCGCTCTTGCAATTATTCTTCGATCGAAAGAATACATGTCGAGTTAAGTGTTCGTTAATAGTTAGGATTTATAAACCATACTTTCCGCAGAATATCTGGGTTGATAATAATACATACCTGTGAAATAATTTACATACATACTTGTGTTTATTGTATACAAATGTGTTGGTATTCTGTTAATTTTAGAACACGTCCTTAGGGTCGGGAAAGATGGAATACGTCCCTTGCTTGCTTCCCTTGAGAGTGAAATTCGTTTACTGTCCTCCACGTGTAACTACGCAGTTTGTGACTACGCAGCTTTCTCGACAATAAATTTAATATTATTTTCACGAATCAACAGGTATTCCCACTCGGGACCACTACACCAACACAGTCAAATCACTAAGACGTGAGACGAAAGTTTTCTTTATTTTCATACTAATTATTTTATAACACGAATGATAATGAAGAAAAAAACGCTTCACTCGTTTGAAATCCAGTGCAAGTATCGAGTATCGCGCCACTGTGTCGTGATTTATGTCTCATCACACCTCGGCGAAAGTGAATGTCAGATAAAAGCGATGTAATAAGAAATACTGCGGAGAATTTACTACAAATCGACGTAAACTTCCAACACTTTCATGATTTGAATGTTGTTTTTTTTAAATATAAGTGTTTTCTTCATAAAACGCAATGTATTTCAACGTCAACTATAATTCCAATAGTTTCCTTTAAGTGACCGGAGGGGTATGTGTTTGAAGTTGAAATTAGAATACATATATGTTACGCCGTTTATTTATGTCGATTTTTGGTATTTTAGTGACGTAATTCTGCGTACGCTAGTACGAAATATGACGAGGACACAAGCCTTGATGGTTTCGCCTTGTTAAATCAGACGATGCATTATTGCCATTTGATCGGAATTTTTGTTCCTGGAGAAAGTTTTGTTCTGTATAAAATGAATATAGTTAATTTTCCTTCACGTTGTACCTTAATAAATAATAAAATTGTTAATTGTTATTATTATTCAATGGGAAGGGGTTGTAACTTGCGACGTGGAATCTACTCTCGGTCACTCCACAGATGTAGTGATATTATGTTTAGAGGATGTCGGGGAGGTGAAGATATGTTCATTTAAATACAGAAATAAATTTATTGTCGAAAAGCGGAGGAGGGACGTGTTCCATCGATTCCGTTCCGAGGCAGAGGCGGATTCAACGTTTCAGCGAACTCCTAAGAATAAAGACTTTCCACGAAATTTGTATTTAATAAAACACAAAAGTTATTTCAGAAGTACGCATTATTATCAAGCTATAGATTATTTGGAAAATATTGTTTATAAAGTAATAAATTAACTCAAAACTCGAGATAATTATTTGAGAACTAGAGCCTTCGCTGCCCTTAGTGAGAAAAGGGCCTCCAGATCATTTGCGAACAATATGAATATGTGCGATGTATAAACGAGTTTGTTTTCTCACCCAACTTGCAAAAGGGATCCAAAGAAAGGAATATAAATAGAAAACCCTGTTGCCGCCCGCACTCGGCAGCGTTTCCAAAGGATTCTGTTCGCGAAATATTTATTTTCACAGTAACGTTTTGTACAGGTCTGTTAGTGTAATGTGCAGCAAACTACAATTATGAGGGTGACGTAACGTGATATTAGACAAAACGTGAAATTGAAAGTGCAAGAAACCTTCGTTTCCCACATTTTGTAAAAGAGCTTATCTTACGAGAAATATATTTCAAGTTTTCATTCTTCACCCCTCTGGTTTTGTTAAAGTTGACAAGTTACTGTAGAATCTCCTTGTACGTTACCACTTGGTAAATAAACATTTCTAAATTATACATTTGTTGATTGATATTTGTTGTTGACTCTTAATATGCAATATTTATGGTAGTACTAGCCTAGGTAGAATTCAAATCTATGAAATCAGCGTAAATAAACAGACTATCCTGTATGTATTGTGATCTCAACTTGAAAAATCTACTCTTCCGGCCATTTAAATGAAATAATTGATGAAATACATTGAGAAAACCCTTACTTCCAAGAAATGGCAAAGTTTTTTAATCACGAAAGTGTTGGAAATTTACTTCGATTTGTAGCAATCGTTCCGTGAGTCTTCGCATCTGAGAAGAAAGACGTTTCACATTTTCCTTTGCGGTGAGACGAGGCGCACAAATCATTTCATACGCGTGAAGCGAGTTCCTCTTTTATATTATTAACTGAAAGATGGAAGTTAAATCATGATTCTTCTTCGTTATTATTCACGTTGCTGTGTTTTAGAATAATTTGAATGAGAATAAAGAAATCAGTTATACATGCCCGTGATTTGGAGTGCTGGCGATTTAATAAGGCAGTCAACAAATAATTGCAAAAAGTATTAAACGTGATTTCTTCTTCTCCTGAAATGCTTGTGTTCAGAAGTCCACCGTAGAAACAGGACGATGCGTGTGACGTGTTGGTAGCTGCTTTATGATTCTGTCACCCTCTCGTCCCTTTGGGTTTTTTTGTGACTTGGCACTCGGCACTCGCTCACTCCACGGAAATAACCCAAGGTGCAGCTACATGTGCGTTCGGCGGTGTCAGGATCTCTTCCTCTTCTTCTTCTTCTTCAAATTTCCCTGAAATAAAACGACCTTATTATTTATTAACTAAACCCGACGTTTCCACCCGTCTGACGAAAGCGAGCGATCACTGGAATTAAAATATGGATTCCTTTATCTATTTGAGGGATGTACCGATTTTGATTTTCGTAACCCTTTCGGGACATTCCATGTTCCATGAATGTTCTTGTTTTACTGGATTATATTGATATTCCTTTTCCACTGCGAGTATTTGCAACAATTTGTAAATTAACCACTTTTGTTTACGAGAACGAACTCTGAGCTTTTGTTCGATGCCCCGTTGGAGTGGAACCGAATGAAATGAAGATTCAAAAGCATATACACGCTTGAAATTTGATAGGACGTAATTTTGGACATACGCGCAAAAAGTAAAATGTTTCTGACACGATAAAGAAAAGCAGGAATCTGAATCAATTGAGGTGAAGAGAATAGTACCGTTTTTCTACCCTCTGAGTGTTCGCTCGTGAGACGAGTTCTCGTCTGCTTTACAAATATCTCCCTTAAAATCCGAACCGTAATTTAAACTTTTTTTTATTTTTTGCTCATTTTTTATTCTAAAAGACGCATTTTGTTTCATTTTATTGGTCACGATTCATTCTTCGACCACTGTGATCCCGTGTCAGTTGCGTTGCCGTTTCTGTAACCAGCGTTTTCGAATTTCAGGTCAGCGTACAGAAATTGAATTCATTCGCAAAAAGTAGTTATTTAGTGTAGTTTACAGGAGAAAAATATGCTTTTTATTATGGGTTACAAATATATATTACGAGTTGCTCGACATTAGTAGACTATCATTTCACTTGCAGTGAATGATGCTTGTTGGCTTCATTGCCGCCGTCTCTCTTGTGGACGGTGACCCGATCCTTCCCCCTCGCTTAAAGGGAACCGATTGACTAACGCGTAACTTTGCAACCGAAAATAATGCAGTATGGCTACCCAACACAACGTCTACGACTTTAAGGAATATCCGAATGAAAATATGTAGTTGCCACGAAAGAGACTTTTGAATCGAATGTTGGCGATGCATCCAAGTTTATAGAAATTCGAAAGTCTTGGCAACAACACGTACACTTCCCATTCTTCTTCTCTTATGGATGGATGATGGCGAAGAAGAAGCTAGACTTGGGAACACTGTACGTACACAAGCCCTGTCAACCAACACGAAGCAAACTAATAGACTGGCGATAAATAAATAAATTAATAATAATTTATTGTCGAGAAAGCTGTTGCAAACTACCTTTGACCACGTTGAGGACAATAAAGTAATAGTGAGCTTCCTTTCATGTTTTCTCGAAGCGAAGAAATACGACTTTTGAGCGTAGTGGTTGGTGACACAATGTCTTATTTTGCAATAATTGATATTTGAGTTCTGTTTGTAAATGAATGGAAAGGCGATCGATGATAATGGATATGTGCGAATGCTCTCTCTCTCTCTCTCTCTCTCTCTCTCTTCCTGCGCCCAAGGAGTCTGCGACTACTCCGCTGCGACGGGAACGACTTGCACTCCGGAGGAAGGTAGGAGTACGTGAATTCCTATCAAATGAGATAAAAGGAAAAATAGTTATCTACAGGCAAACAAAAAGGTTACTCAAAAGAATTAAAGAACATAAGGCCAATAATTATCTGTTGTTTCACTCCATCGTTCAGACGATGCTCGTGTTTTTGATTGGGAAAAATACCAAAATACTTTGTATTGAAAATAATTTTTACAAACGGGATATTTATGAGATGCTATTTTAAAAAAGTACCGGAAATACCATTAATTTACAAAATGATACCTCTACGTTGCCCAATATTTACATTATATTTTGAACATGTTTTTATTTGTAATTAATTGTTTTCCGGTTTTTTGACTCACAATAAGTTGTTTTCTCCTGGAACACCCTCCCTCCATAACTCTCCTTCATCCATTCAGTTTGACTTGAGTTTTCACTCGCTGATGTATTTGACAGGATGATGGCGCCGTGATTTATTTTACAGTTAAAAAAAAATTTCAAGTTTTGTATTGTTCTTATTTTTTACTTACTGATGTTTCTCCACTGAATCCTAAAAACTAAATTATTGTCTGCTAAAAAGACGTCGTTAATTATTTACTTATAGTATTGGTAATATCTTGATTTCAAAGGTGAGGCAGCAAATTGAAAAAGATCATAAATAAAAAATACAAAAATGAATCACATGTGTGTGGGTCATTCCATATGGAATCAGACATACGCTGCACCTTCACGACTCGCAAATAGAGAATCTTTCGTGTATTCATTGTACCATTGACTAATATAAAAAATACAAAATTAATTTTTTTGACTGTCGGTTTTTTAGTTAATCTTGAAATGTGCAATTTTAATTGTTAATCTTCTTGCAATTTCGGACACGTTTTGAAATATTTAAGTGTGTCTATCACCAAAAGCTCTTTTGATTTGGAGAGCTGCAATTTGTGCCATCCCTACAGATTCGCATTAGCGTTAAGATGATGTGCATCTTGATTATATTTAACCGTAAAAATAAGTTTCCAAACTTTATTAACATCTCAATATCTAAATTTTTAATTCAAAATAATCTTGTATATAAGATCCTCTTTGAAACGTAGGTATCAAATTTGAAGATGGGATGAGAATGGATTCATATTGAAATAATTGTTCACCCCCTGAAATACTATTTTTGATGATATGTAAGAAAACGTGTGGAAAAACTATAGACACCCTTAGGTATTATCCCGTTGAAAAACATACTTCGTCAAACTTCATAGACTAAATTGATCCTGTCTCTTAT
>NNCF01126940.1:43103-66189 GCA_002313205.1 Laupala kohalensis
CTAAAATATTCAATAGTATCTTTCTTCTTCTTTGGAGGTTAAAGTATCAAATGTCGAGTTTGAGTAAAACTGTGTGGATTTGAAAAAAGAGTACCTTCTATCCTTAACTCGTCATGATATGACCCTAGCCAACTTTTTGCAATCAGTAAGATTCTAATTTTGACAATAATTTGTAACTATGGATACTTTTCCATCGCTATATTATAAATTGCCAATATTTACAGTGCGGTTTCGTTTTTCTTCTTCGTGTTGTTGATTTTTGTATAATAGTAAAGTTGACTTTTTTTGACTATATGGTATTTGGATGGTAATAGTGGATGGTATTTGCAAGTGCACGTGATGTAACCTAACACACACCACATCCGTACCACATTCGTTTCAAAGTCTATCGGTGACTCATTGATTCTGTACTGAATAGAACAATCAGTGCCTCTACTTTTTCTACATTCTTTCCCTTGCGAGACTAATGCGTAAAATGAAAATTCGTTCCTTGCTTTAGAGCAGCGATGTGTAATGTATTCCAATTGCTTCGCGATTATTCGAATTTTTGTTTCAATTGGTTTGTCTTCACGTTCATCAATACTTCATCTCGCAATTGGTACAAAAAGGTTTAAATGAAAGAAAAAAATTGTAAAATTTTCTTGTTGTGACATAGTGATTCAATTTCTCCTTGTTATAAGTTCCACAATGATGAGGTAGTTCTTTTCACTATTCTAGTTCCGCCTCCTCTTTTTTATTTTACAAAAAAGAAAAGAAAAATGTTATGTCCGTACAAAAGTCCTGATTTTTACTCCGTTCGTCCAATTGTGTTGCGACTGAAGAAAGATCTTTGTGGTACACAAGCGGAAACGTGTTTGTGAAGGAACGCGAATACCTGTATACACACATATCGGTCTCATGTAGGTGATTAATTTCTTTCTCGTTGTTACCTTGTGTACTAATTTTGTGACCATCTTTTACCTTCTGGGTGTATTTTATAGATCATTTTCTTATTTAATTTGTTTATTCTCGTATTATGTCTTTCTTTTGTTATCTGCCACTTGCGCATTTCTCACTTGCAGATTAACAAATTATTATTATTATGTTTTCCTTATTCGTATTTAATCTCAGCGTGTGGTTGCTTGTGAAAGACGTCATCACACCTGTCGCAGGGAGAAGGATTGGCACAGTGTACACCCTGTCTAGTACACCCTTCACGTCTTTGTAATTTCATTACTCAAATCGGAATATTTTCTCCTCTTATCGTTGATTGCTGTGGGAATAGGGATTGCTACATCAACTAGATAAGCTACACTCATCTCTGTCTCGTAACAGGTCTCTTATTAACAATGTGCTTCGCAGTTATAATGGACCTCTCGTAATAAAGAGTTTATCTTTCGGACTCGATCACCGGTGGTGGATCATACTTGTAGCAAGGTAATTTCTCTTACGGAATTTTTTATTTTGGTAAATGATGGTAGCAATTTGAATGTGTCTATGCAATTATCTGATATTATTATTATTATTACAGATATTGGTAAATACTTCTTTGTGAATAGAACCATTGTAGACTGGAATAACTTACCTGCAGCAACACTTTCGAACTTTCCAAAAAGAGTAAAATGTTTCCGCTTCTTCGAAGTAGGAGCACATGTGAAGTGTAGTGAAATGTGCATTATTGTGCACAGCAATCCTGTATTGGTGTTATTTTTTATAGTAATTAATTTCTTTTCATTATATTATAGCAACTATTTTTATGTTAAGGGTATAGGAGGAGTAATGCTATATCTGTGTATATTGAAGCGTGCTTGTACGTATGAGTGTGTGTCTGTATCCGTTTGTAAGTGAAATGTGTTTGTATACGTATGTGATTATACGCACAATGTGCCTCATTTAGGTTATTAATTTTTTAATGTAATTTCTTTCTCGTTTGTTGTGTACTAATTTTCTAATTATTTCATTCCGTTTGTTTAAATTCTTATCGTCGTGTAATGAATACTTACGATATACTTACGTTGTTATGTCTTCTTTTCCATTGCTCACTGACAGATTTAAAAAATAGTATTTTTATTATCTCACGTGACCTTAATGAGGTAGATGTATTCGATAGATCGATGAGTACACGAGCCCTCTATTAAGATGAATCGATCGATTGATCAACGGAGCCCTGTCCGTTCGTTGCATATGAAGCAACCACCATCGAGAGAATGAGGTCGATAACTCACAGAAACCTCGGGGCTCCTTCCTTCCTTCCTTCCTTCAGTTGCACAGCGCAGTAGCCACGAGACGCGAGACAATAGTGACAGTCCTCAATGCTCCAAAAACACATGTTCTTATTCCGAATTATTTAGTTTCCGAACTGAAAATGGGACACTATATCGTCTTCAGGTTGATTATACATGATGCCATCTATATCATGCATGTGAATCTTGAAAATTTAATTAATGGCAAACAACTATTATATACTTATATAATATAGATATAAACTACTTTGTATACGCATTAAAGAGTTTGGAAGTAGAAAATAAATCACAGAAAAGTCAGTCACAAAAGTCGGACGAAACAGTTTCAGCTTGAGGTGAATAAAGCAGCAAGAGATTACAGTCGTCTTGTATTCGTAGGAAAAAGACTAAATGATCTCTCAAATTGAATAGCTTCTAAGATACGTGCAGTAATTTCCTTTTGCACGCTATGCGATAAAAACTCGGAACTTATTAGCGTATCGAAATATTTTGTGTAATTTTAATTTACTGATATGAATGTAATTTTAATTGAAAATTTCCAATCATCTGATGCAGATGGAACGGGGAAAACATTCTTTTGTGGGTTAATAGGGTTGGCAATCGTTCGCAAAGTTTCCGTGCACATAATATCTGCGCGCACTTTACTGCTGGAGAGCCACTGTTAGTTGGGTCAGGCGGTGCGGAATAAAGGGGTCTGTAACATCACACCTCAAGCCCTGATGCGATGTTAGTATTTCTTTGGTAGAAGCGGGATCCACATAAATACCAAAATCCCTATGGTAGTTTTTGTCGCTGCCACCAGCCCAGTTTGCCAGGCAATCCAACACACGTGTAATAACAATAAATAATGATTTATTACAAATTAACTAGAAATTTGAATTTACAACAGAGACAAACTCCCAAAATCATTCATACATCTTATAATCTGTTATTACACAAATAATGCTGTCAGAGAGCATTAATTACACTTGGTTAAATATAGTTGAAGACAACTAAATTGTAAAAACCTCAGGTTATCTGAACCTTCCAAATTATAAGTTGTTTTCCCCAACAACTAACTGATACAAGTTACGACCCTCGCAACTGGTAATGACTTCATTAAGACTACCGCAGCAGCCTAACGAACATCTGGTCTCCGCGACCTAGTCTTTAGCTCAGTCACATGTCAGTGCTGACGGATCTCTACATTCCCTCGTAAAGAATCTCTGAGGAGCTTCACTTCTCCCAATATATACTGTACCAGACGTCACGTGATCAGCAAATAACCACGCCTTCGCCACCACCGTGCAAACACTCCTTTTGGGTCACCCCTTTGGCTCCTAGGAACGCAGAGACTGCGCCGTAGAGGACGAACCGCCATGAGCGTCACCTAGGCGCTTCGCAAACACCCTTTTCGTTGTTCTATATTCGGCACGTACTTCATTCATTACTTCGTAGAATTCTTCTTTTCTTTAGATACACCTAAATTCCAGTGGACCGCGCATGGGTCATCGCCGCAGGCCGCATTCTCCGAAATCAATTGTACCTTCCCTAAAAGTGAAAGGTGTTCCTTCAAACAGTACCTCAATAACTGAAGAGGCTTAGGGTGGGTCCCAAGTTCGTCGCACGTCCGTCTTAGCGCCGACCGGTCACTTATTGTAAGATTCTTAAAAGCATCCGGCTGGGAAAACGCAAATGAATATTAATATTTCACAAATTGATGGCATGTCCTGGCGCCGACGTTACAGGGTCATTGCGTTCGGTGTCCTCTCCAGGGCGCTTTCCCTCTGGCAACCTGTTCGCAACCGGTTCGCGATGGTTATTGTGTTGTTTGCTAATGAATTGATTTCGACTTTGGGTGTCAGCGTTGTCTCACGAACGCGTATTGCCTCATTGTGTGTGCTGTGCATTTAGGCCCCTGTCCAGAAAAGTTTTGCTTTCTCTGTCCATATGTGTTGTTCGTTTCTTGCATTTACGTTTACCAGCGTCCGAGATCAGAAAATTTCTCTTTTCTGTAGCACTAAGATAAATCGATGACAGTTTAAAAAACAGTTCACACATTTTCCTTTTGACAGTAGGTTGTGACTGACTGAACACACAAACATCGGTATTTGCAGCACACGATTGTTGATTTGAATCCTTTTTGCTAGGTTTAAGTGTTACCTTATAAGGTCTTCTTCCTTCGATCTTTCGTGTTCTAATAAGAAAGTGTAAATATTATGTTCACTCCTTAAAACTATAGAAACTAAAATATTGATTTGTCTTGCGTTACTTCTGGTACCGTGACACATACGTCATTCTTTTCAAAACAATCGTATAGACCTGTCTATAGTATCTCGTTGAGGGGCGAAACGTTGTATTCAGTGGAGTTTATGTTGAAACTAGCTGATAACCTGGCGTTGCCCGAGATTTCTTCTTTCTCTATGGAAAAAATAAAATTATCTATATTGTAAGATCAAAATACTCTTTTACTTACTAGTTCTAAAAAGACGTTCAGCATCTTAATTTCTCAATCCCATAAAAATCCAAATTTAGTTGAAAACCTGACTGTAGACTCTTCACGATCTCGCGGGAGCTTCCCAGGTACGACGCGGCTGCACCATTTCATTAAAATTCTTGTGAAATCTAAACTATTCGTCGAAATTTTACGATTTAAAGACTGTTTTATCTTTGTTAATTGCACAAAACAAATAATCCATTAAATTTGATGATTGATTTTTTCCTTTTTAAATTACGCTCTTAAATTGAAGTATTTTAATACTTCTATTTTTAATAATGTTTTATTAATAATGTAGGTAATTTTTGTGGATAGACATGTGTTTTTTAATTTTTCTAGACAAACAATATTGCCATTCAGTTGAGTCAGCGTAAACAAACAACTCTTTTTCCCCGATTAAATCGACATTTGTCAAAAATCATTTCTATACTTCATATCACATATTAAAAAAATAAAAGTTAGTATGTTATCTTATCTAGGAATTTTTGCTGAAATTTTTGAATCCGCCTCTGCCTTAGGGCCCTTGATCGGAATTGATGGGATACGTCCCTTGCTTGCTTCCGGAGAGTAAATTAGTTTATTGTCCTCCACGTGGTCATACGCAGTTTGTACTGTTTTTTGACAATAAATTTATTATTATATGTTCTTGCTGATTATGTAAAGTATCTCCTTGCCAAATGTGATGAGGATCGGTTCAGTGGTTTAGTCGGGATCAGATAGCAAACAGACACTCATTTATGTATTAGTATGGATAACTCTTTTTTTATGAGTTGGTTTCATTTTTTGTAGAATTATAGAAGTAACTTTTTGAAGTTACTAGTTGAACTTACTCAGCGTCTCTTGCAGACAGCTTCACAGAATTTCACTTGTTTTGGTAAACAGATAAAGATAAGATGATTCCTCTTTTCCTTACCCGCAAAGGGCTTTCGTGGAAAGGCAAAAAACTAAAAGTGCGAACTGACTTTTCTACGGAATGAGTACGCCAGTTACCATTTTTTTATCCTTTGAACGCTTTGAAATTAGCATGTCTTCTGAATGCATATCATCTGCTCATAATAAGTTATGTTAGAAAATAGGACGTACTTTCTATTTACTAGTTATCATGTGTTTCACTGGCACCAATGTATCTGATCTAAATTGTTCTTAATAACAAATAAAACGACCCTATTTTTTAAGAACAGACATATATTTAATATATAAAGTAACATACAACGTTTCCATCCTCCTCAGGCGTATCGACAACTTAAGAGTAAATATGTCTGTTCTTCAACAGTGGGGTCGTTTTATTTGTTATTAATTATATACGCAGACGGAAAATTGTTTGTATGAATTCTTAATTCTCTTTGCATCTGATGTACGATGAAGAGCGTACTTTAACACTCTGGGTGAGTTCCCTTCTATCCAGGGTTCGAACCTTTTCTCTTCGGAGAGATACCACTGTGTCGAATTGTCTTTCTAGATGAGAAAAGCATTTTTTAAACGTGGGCAGGATCCCCTATTTTCCCCTTTTACTGTTGTAATTCAATAATACTCGTCATTTTTAGTGATATGACGAATGAGTTTCATCCCATTTATACACATTTTCCAGTCAATATTGAGTGTTGGAGAATTCAAAAGTTGAAGTGTCGCACAAGTTAGTTGACGAAGGTACAGCTCCAACGATGACGAACTCTTCTCTTCTCTTCTTCGAATGAGCGACGATTTGATTTGATGCACTTCTTTGGAACTCAACAAACTATGAAGGAGAAATATGATTTCTCGAATTAATCGAGTAATATAGCACCATCTTTTTAATCTTATTTTTAGCACTTTTTTTCGTATAAAGTTTGTACCTCAAATTCCTAATCTGGATTACGTTATACAAATATATTTATTATTTATCTATTGCATAAATAAAAAGGCAATTTAGAAATCATATTACGCTGAACGAATGAAATTTTTTTTGGTATTAACGAAAATTCGAGTAAGAGAAGAGAGCTGCTAACTGTGGGTGGGTGGAATTTCTAAATTATTCTTTGAAGTACATATGTGTAATGACAGAGTGGCTACTTTTATCTACTTTTAACTTTGCATTTGAAGATAAGCGTGTATGTACAGGTGTGTCCATTTGCATATTTCTTTCATAACTTACTTCAAATTCAGTAATAGAGTGACTGGTGGCGTATCGTTTTTAGAATATGAGGGTAGAGACGTACGCGAAGGGAGTGAAAGCCAATATTCACTTCTCTCGCATATTTGAGGAATACCTGCAATATTCTTCACGATGGGTTAGAGTATAATGTTCAAAAAAAAAAAAAAAAATTTTTATTACTATTTACATGACTTTGGGTGAAGAACTGTTTCGATGGTATATTTCGCATTTAATCATTTTGTGATGGATAATTTCTTACTCGGTTCAATTCCCTCAGCAGACGAATACGAGCTCTGGAGAGTCAGGGTCGTTTTATATAAGCCAGATTTCGAGACGCCAGTTTAATAATACGCAAAAAGGAAAAATATAGAAGATATTTTAATGATGTAAAATTAAAATAATATTCAAATGTGCCTCAATTATAATAAATTTTCCCGTAAAAAGATGAAATTATGAATAAATTTGAATAAATTTATTGTCAAAAAAAAAAAAAAAACAGTACAAACTGCGTATGACCACGTGGAGGACAATAAACTAATTTACTCTCCGGAAGCAAGCAAGGGACGTATTCCATCAATTCCGATCAAGGGCCCTAAGGCAGAGGCGGATTCAAAAATTTCAGCAAAAGTTCCTAGATAAGATAAAAAGTTAGCTGCGAGTTATAATACATATATAATGTCAATATGTTTGTAATTTAACGCAAATATGTTTGTAAATNTAATAAGAAGAAAAAAGCACAATTACTTGTGTTGTATTTCATTCGTTTTAGTACGTACACAATTTGTTTTAGTACGAATATGTCGTCTACAAACGTTTATTGTAGATTTCAGAAAGTGTATTATTTCGAAATTGTTGACAATCCTTAGTATCCGAAATGCTATTCTCTTTAGGTGGGGGTTGTATGATCAACATGCAGCGTGAGTCTAATCCATTACCCAGGAACAGATCAGAACGTGTTAGTAAAGTAAAAGTAATACCAACTCTCGCACAGAAAAAATATTCAAGTGTCAACTCTGACACGAAAAACCCGGGGGAAAAAGCAAACGTGTGAAGTAGAATAAGAGATACGGGAAAAGTAAATCAACTTCATTGTCAAAAACACTGTTACAAACACGCTGCAGTGAGCTGGCCGAATCAAGGGAAAGTTCTAACATGACGAATGTTCTCAGAGTTGCGACCTTCATTTACAGGATCCGAGGGGCTGTATTATTCCATTAGTATATTGTATAAAGTTGGATAAAGGTTATTCTTCTATTATTTTGAATCATACGAATATAACTCCAAAAGTTGTTTTGGTCGTCCGATTGAACAATTTTATTAATGTGGAATATTTGCAATTACTGGATTTTGCATGGTTCAAAATCTTCATTTTGGTATTTCCTGGAACTCTTTCTCCTCGAAGTTGTTCAGTGGGAAAACGCTTCCCGATCGTCTGAATTTCTCGCCGTCGTTCTCGGATTATTATTTAACGTTCACTTAAACCCAGAGCTTTCTTTCCAAATTAGTTTTATTCTCTTTCCACCTGATTTCACCCATATTACTAGCTGACGCTTTCGTTTCAGTTCGTTGGCGGTGGAACAAGTGCAATCAAGTAACATAGATGTGAAATAAAACGCAATTTACAGACATGAACATAATTATATTCGTTCTGTATTTTGAGGCAGAGATGTGCTTTATGACAACAACGTGCGAATGTTGCTGGTTGAGAGGGTGAGGAAAACTTTCCTCTTGGATCATTGGGGGTGTGAACCAGCGCCACCACAGGTAGAAGGTTAGTGCTCCCAGCACACGTCGGGTGAATGTCGTGTGTGGGCTTCGGGAGTCGAGGTCGTCCCGTCCTGTGTTCGAGTCCCGGTTCGTCGCTTTTTCCAGTCGGACGTAGACGATGCGTTACGTGTACTAGTTTCTTAACATTAAGTTTTCAAAATTATTTCTTTAAAATATTATGTGGCTCGCTTTATGTTATTTTAAGATTGTAACCCCTTTATCGTTCCTAGCGCACGCGAATGGCAATGAAACAATCTCGACCTTGCGATAATACTGACCCCCCACCCCCTTCCTTCCCTCCCTTCGCTTCCAGACACCAATAGCTCATTATGGAAAACGCGCAGCCGATGAATTATCTGCTTATTAATTTTTGTGACGTTCCAGTGAAGTCGTTGGGTGCTGTAGATTGTTATGCCGTGTCAATAGGTGCAAGTTCATCGTAACATTTTCTCTAAACACTCGTGTCTTTGGGAATAAATTCTGGTTTCAGGACTTTACACGACGTAAGTGCAGTGAGTGACAGTCCTCTTACTTTGCCTCTAAGAGAAATACAACTTCAGAAAGAAAGAAAAATACCACGAACGGAAACCATGCAATCAGTGTTTATTACTTTATTGTCCTCAAAGGCACTTTGTAACTGCAGCTCTCTCGACGATAAATCATTTATTTGTTTATTGTGAGTCTAATTGGTTCGATGATGTTACAGAGCTTGTGCTCAATGTTGTCAACGCTTTTACTTGGCCGTCGTTCGTAAGAGGAATGATATTTGTATCTCCCGTTATGTTGGCAGCACATTGGAACTTCTCAAAACTTAAGTCCATTGCCCAAATGGGCCCAATTGAATGCACTCGATCTTGTGGTACCATTCTGTTGTGCATTGAGCAAAGTGTGGAACGAATCTTACCTTGTCTTCGCTCGTTGTGATATCAATTTGTATTTCTTTATTTCACGAAATAGTCGCTTGAGTGACTGCTATAGTCGCTTTGCATTTGAATGTTCCCTGAGAATTGTTAGAGGTTTTATTACTTTATTTCCTTTGTGTTAGTTGCAATTGCATTAGTTGCAATTTTTCTATCTGTAGGAGAGTAGAACGCAGAGGAAAGATCTCGTGTAGAAGAGGTCGCCATTTTATTTCGCAAATTAGGGAGAGATATTAAAACTTTAATTTTTTCACGTTTTAATTCGATTACGTTTTCTCTCTCGTCGTTAGTCCTTGACTTAAAAGCGTAAATTATTTTAACTGCAATTGCTGTGTAATTGTAGTCGCAGCGCGAGGAACGAGTCGCGTTTGAAATTCGAGTCTTTCTTTGCACGACTCAAGTGGAATCAGAGGGTTCAGGTTGTAGCCCCCCATTGCAGATAAAGGCACACTTTGTAAAATATCTGTGTTACCTACTTCACAGAGCACGATGGGACGTTCTTGAGACGTTTGAAATTTCTATTTATTTACGGGATACAGTTTTTCCTTTCTTCCCTACGTTGGAAGCTATTTCTTATTTCACTAGTAGATCCTTTATTTATTGGAACTCGGATGAAGAAAAACTCTTCTCTCGAATGGGATTTTATTTTATCTATTTTTGTTCTTTATGTCTGCGTTTGAAATAGAATTGTTTTATTTTATTTGTATCAGTATAAAAGTCTGATATGGATATTTTCTAAAAACCTTTTAGTGTGACCTTTGACCTTCGATAATATTTCTAGCACAAGTGGTATCGATGTGCTCGTTTGATATTTCATTTGAAAAGATGGTATTCCTCATTTCATCTTCGTGTACTGAATACCTACTTTTCCTGAGCTGCTACCCCGTGACCTTGTGGTTGGTTTTGCCGAAGAAGCGCGCGCTCGCATTTCGCTGCGTAGCATTCATTTGTGTGTCGGCGCACGCATCGTGTGCTTTTGTGAGGGAGCACATGGAACAATAAATTTATAAACTGCATGTGACCACGTGGAGGACAATAAACTAGTTTACTCTCCGGCCCTGAATGTTTCAGCATGCTCCTAACAATAAAAATAGTTCGGCGCGTGTTATAAAATTAATATGGCACCAACAAATCTGTATTTAATAAAACACAAGAAAGTTATTTCAGAAGTACGTATTATTATCGAACTATTCGGAATATGTATTATTTATAATACGAATATTTTGTTCATTATAGAAAACTTTTTCTTCGTGTAAAAAGTTGAAAACTATTGAATACAAAATTTTACACTTCATTACTTATAAGTAGTTTCCATGTAAGTTTTTATCCAAAACTTGTAACGAATTTTGATTTTCTATAATTGTCTTTTTGAATTTTTTTTCTTTACTTTTATTCACATAGTAGTAAAAACCCGATCCTTGAGAAATACTCCAACCCTTTCCCTCTTTGAGGTCAATGTGCACCATTTGTGTTGAAAGAAATTAAAAATGAGCTTTAAGTTGTTGATTTGGGGAAGTAGACGAGATAGCCAATGACATTCTGCGCTGTACTCGTATCATATTCAAGATAAATTCCACATGAGTTATTATTTCACAGGAGTATTGAATTTCTCTTCACAAGTCATTGATTTCACAAGTTCATTATAATGAACACATTTTCACAAGTTCATTATAATGAACACAAGTTTCTCACTAAAACAAGTAAATGATTGTGTGTTTCTTAAAACCTGTTGCACATCGCAAACTTATGTTCATAAACTTTTTGTAACTAGTTAATTTTGCAATCCATTCACCTTACTTGGTAAACACATTTGTTACTAATCATTTCTCACCTGGCTATAAACGCGGTTAACTGTTGTCATCATTTCGATAAACTTTTATGATAGGTTATAAAATTAAAGTTTATTCTACGTTAAGAAATAATAAACGTTAGTTGTACAATTCAATTTCTGTGAAATTACTTGAAATTTGTTCGAGTAGTTATTCAAGAGACTACTTCCTCAATTGTAGTGAAGGTCATCGTATGTCCCCATGCGAGAGTCGTGCGACACCATTCATTGATGATTCTTTTAGTGCATCGATATAATTAACGAGTTTACATCGAAGTTTTTCTAAAAAAGTACTAAAGAGTTTTTTTACCTAATGTCGTACAGAAAAGTCAGGTTTCCGTCGCCTGTCATTTAAAATTATTTTCTGTACCTGCCCTCCTTGTATGACGTTCTTTGTTGTCTGTGATCTCAACTATATGAACTGGATACACATTTCCCATGTGGCAGGTCCGCTCAGTATTCCATGGGTTGGCGTCTCTCTCTCTCTCTAGCACGTTCAGTTAAATTCGAAAAGCTGATTTAGTGGGCCATGACATAAGTAGGATAACAAGAGACTTCTATACCTTCACTGACATGGCGCCCAACGTCACGGTCTCGCCAAACATTGTGTCCTCTCCAGCTCACTGGTGATCCGTATAAGTTATTTTTTTTAATGATTGCATTGGTAGAGGGGCACCTACTCAAATTTTTGAAAGGTGCCGAGCGCTTCCTGCTATACTCAAGTTATCGAGAGTTTGGGCTCTAACAAAATAAAGATGGCGGACTCGAGTGATGTTTCAGTGCAGCCAGCACCAATATTTTAGAACAAAAACCCCGACACTCGTTAAGACTTGGACTGCCTGTGATTGTCGTTTGAAATTGAAATCATCGTTTGGTAGCACTTACTCATACCTTACGTATGTACCAACCTTACTCATACCTTACGTTTCGTTGAAAGTAGATTAATAAATTAAGATTCTTTGGATAATTTGCGCCATGTATTTTATAAATAGAAATGTTAATTTGGTGTTACACTACAAAGGATAAAACAGAGTATTTTAAGGACAGACTCTCCTAGAGTTATTTCGTCAAGTTCCGTGGAAGTGAATACAACGTATAAGATAAAAATATCACTAAGTCGAGTAGTATACTTGATAGGGGGAATCAATTGAGTAGGTTGGCAGTTCTCCCGAATTTGGTAACATTTCAGATGTCAACTCGACTATACCCAACACCAGGTTCAGAATTGTAGTTATTTGTATGTGTCACTGACAAGTTACGGACTTGTTTGTGAATCTACTTAACCAGTACTCATTTTTTACAAGTCGCTGCTTAATATACTACTACTTTAACTAAACGCGACTCTAATCGTACGTACGTATTATACTTACTCTGCGAATGAAATTCTTTTACGATTAATATTTAATTTTTGTAATGCGTTTTTTTTTAATATTTATTTTTTCGGTATTAAATGAATTTATTATTTTGAATTCTGATGAGTGTGTACCAGGAATATGACCCCGCAAAATCAGGGCTGCAGAAGGACTTGTAATACTTGTGTAACAATACTGCGTGGATTATCTGTCGTTGAATTCTTGTTTATGGCGTATGAAAAATCTTTACAAACACAATTTTTTTATTTTTGGAGAATTTTTAAAGGAATAATTAACTTAGTATGCTAAGACGTGTGAAATATATTCATGTTACTGGTTTGACTGAAATAGTCTTGTGTATCTGAAATTCTTAATAATTTATCTTTTTTCTTAAGGAGAGTGTTTTAGCTGTCAAGTGAGGTTTTCCCTTGACCTCAGAATGTGTGTTCCTAGTACAAGATATTGATATAATTCTTCATTGATGACAATAAAATCACGTTGAATTTAAAAAGCACTTGTTGTTGTTATTTCGCCGTACAAAACAAGTGAACACAGATTCTGGCGCAGTGGCTTGGTTCGTTGCGCCAATAATAATAAAAGGAGGAATTGTCTCTCTTGTGGTTCATATGCTGCACCCTTCCTTCGTTTTTATATTCATGAAAGAGGGCTGCATTGAGAGGGTGAGAGGTGCATGCAAGGAATACAGTGAACCGAACATACTCTGCTAGCGCTCCTGCTGGTCAACGATTGAAATGAGTGCAAACGTCGGAGTGTTTCCAATTGATCATTTTATGTCGAACATTATAGTCTTTAAATATCCTGCGCTTGACGCTTGAGTCTTGGGAATCGTAGGAAATGGTTGTTACTTTTATCATTCTTATTTTAATCTGTGGATGAAGCAGCCGTAGCTCCCTTTCCTGAGTTTTAATCTTGAAATTGAAGATCGAGTGGAACATAATAAATAGATGGCAGTATGTTGAAAACGAAAAACGCAAACCGAAGTTCAGATGTTCTCAGTAATGATGAAAATTCTCCATCTCCATTGGATATTGTTAATTGACTAAGTAACGTGAAATAAATTAAAAATATATGGACCAAAATGACGAAAATTGCTCCGTCTGAAATAAACTTGTGGGCTGCGGGTCTGAAAATCATCTAATATGTAATAAGGATCTTGTTGAAACGCGTTAATATGGAGGTTTCCTTAAGTCTAAGATTCAGATCAGCCTTTTGCAAATCTGTGATACATTGAAGAGTTTTCTTTCTCTTATCTTGACTTTTGTTGATGACTCGTGTTATTGCTTTATCTACAATTTTATACTTCGCGTTCAGATTTTGAAGCGATGGAAATAAATGCAACAGAAAACAAGTAAAAGAAATTAGTCATCCTTTCTTTCTTTATTTATTCATTTCCCAAATGGATTGGAGAGGTTTCTCTCAAAATGGAAAATGAGATTGTAACTAGGTAGCGCTTGTTGGCGCGTTCTCTTTAACTTCGCTTCATTTGTTCCTCTTGGATGCGTTTTAACCTCCCTGTCGATTTAAATAGAAACTTTACGTTCAAAAATTCAGGTGCTTCGTGTTATGTAGTGAGCAGTCGAAAAAAATAAATACATTTCACTACTTCATCCCTTAAAATCGGAACTTCGAAACATGATGTATTAGTGAGTTTCTACTATATATAGCAGTACATCAGCAAATATAAAATTATAAAAATAACACATCTTATAAACAACTAACCCAGCAACATTTTCTATAAGTTTCAATATATTAGGCTCCACAATTTTACCAATATAAATTTTCAAATTTGTCCTATCCTTTGAAATGCTAGAAAATCGTTTTTTCCAAACATAATAAAACACCCAGACGACACTTTTTAAAGTCGTACCTTATAACGCACAAGTATATGAGCTAAAATTTGATGTACAGTTTGTTGTATTATGATTGATAAGAAAATTGAACCGGTTCAAACAAGAGCATTTTTGAAACACGTCATTCCAGGCTTCTTAAATAATTATATTACTAATGTATGTTAATAATAATAATGATTTAAATAAATACATTTGTTGTATAAAAAAACACTTACAAACTGCGTGTGACCACGTGGAAGATGATAAACTAACTCTCCGGAAGGAAGGAAGCAAGCGAGGGAAGTATTCCATGAATTTAGATGAAGGGCAATTCCTAAGGCAGAAGCGGATTTAACGTTTCAGCACTTTACTCCTAACAATAAAAATAATTCGGTATGTGTTATAATATTAAGAGAATACCAATATATTGGTATGTAATAAAACAAACATATCAGAAGTACGTATTATTATTATTATTATTATTATTATTATTATTATTAAACTACGGATTGATTATTCGTCGCAAAATGTACTTTATGAGCTGGAAGTATTAAAATGACACTCAATTCGAGATTTATTATTTCAATAGATGCCGCCGTTGTAGTAATAATATTTTATCTTCTGCATCAAGAAATTGTATCGTAATATAGTGAAGTGATGTCTTGTGATAACATACGGAGTATTAAATTCACCTTGTCATTTACCGTAAGGCATTCCGTAGTAATAGTGGTGAGAGCGATGGTAACTACTATACATTGGTTTGGCTGTATTGTAGTAGCCAGCTGCACCGACCGAGCTGCAAGCACCCTTCTTCCCTTCCCTTCCCTTCGCTTTGTTGACCCCCCCAGGGCTTCCTTCCTTCCTTCCTTCTTTTCTTCCCCTCTTCCCCCTCCCTCCCCCCCTCTCTCACTCTCTTCCACGTGTCCTTCCTCAACGGCCTTAGGAGTGCGCTCTCGTTCCCTCGCCTCGCTCACTGCTACTAAACACACTGAATCTAACCATTTGGTTTGGTTCTCTTTCTCCAGCTGCTTCATAAAACTAGTGGTGCAATGCCATTGCACCTCCTACTTTCTCATATACGTTTCTCCATCTGCAGCACAGAGTGAGAAAAAATATCGTAAAAGTATTATGTAAATTTAATTTCGTCGTAGACAGAAATTGATGTATTTTCCGAACTGCAGTGAGTTTGCTTTCCTCCTACGTATTTTATCATTATCATAGTATCTTTCATTTTATTTTACGAAAAGTGTATCCTACGTCTGCTCGGTCCATTTACACTGCTAAATATTATTCAACCTTTTTGAAACAGTAAACTAATGTGTGAGTGAACCCTATAGACATTATTTTATGCGTCTGCACCAAACTTTCAAGCGAAATTCCGCTAATGCNCGTACAGAAAATTTAGGCGAAATCGTTGGAGCCGTTTTTGAGAAATATTCGAAAGAGTACTTTGACCTTCATCTGAAGTACCCTTTGTTTTAAAGTTTAAAAAAATAGAGCATGAGCATCGACAACAGGTGAATTCTACCGTAGATACGAAATGCGAATTAAATTCGCTCATCCATTTACTCAGAATCGCTGGGCACGGACGGACGGACTTTATGCCAAAAACAGCTTTTTCTGAATCAGAAATCGCCAAAGCGGATATTTGCGTCGAAATGTCGCTTTCGAATTTTTTCACGATTACGAAACTGTCTCTGTGAGACGACGTAAATGAAAAAGTAACGAAATGTACAAATCACTTGAGGAGCCGATCTTGTTAGTTCACAATGCGCGTTGGCTCTCCAAAGTGAGTGAAAACGCTTCTATCCCAGTGGCAAGAACCTTTGGAATGATGTTGACTGAGGGGTTCTATTCGAGAACTATTCCTATTCTTGTTGTGGTTTGTAAACATAAACAGTTAACAAATGATATTTTTTACACTATGAATGTATTTTCTTTGCAAATGTTTAATTTATGTTTAATGTTATCTTTTCAGTAAATATGTTAATTATGGTCAGTGGCGAATCTAGACCGTAATCAAGGGGGGGGGGAGCTAATCGGGGAGCAGTTTTGTTTAAAAATTAGGGTTTTACAACACATTTTATAAACATTTCTTTTAAATCAAATGTATCAAATATATAATTAACAATTAACATTATGGTATTAATAACAATAACAATTATTTATGTTATTAATGCGGTATTATTAATTTTATTTATCTGGCATTATTAAGTTCATTGATCTGATATTATTAATTTTATTAATAACAATTATTAATCTGGTAACATTTTTAAGGTTATACCATTTATCAACTTCAATTTTATCTGTTAAGGTTGAGGCAAGCGACTGAGGTGCAGTCACATGTATCTCACGATGTTGATCTTCCCACGTAGAAATCGGTACACATGTTTCTTTTGAAGAAAGATAGTAAAACCGCCTGTACGGCCCTCAAATTAAGAGTTTGAAGACTCCTGCTGTGTGTAATGAATACTTTTATCCTTGTAAGTTTGAAATGCAGGAACAGGTGTGACATTGAGACGCAGTTGAAAATTTCCTGGATGGACGCATGGTTATCAGTTTCCTCGTGGGCTTTTGTATTGATTCAACAGAGTTGGACCCGTTCGTGCTAGTCGTGCTTTAGGAGACCAAATTGGAATTAAGGTAGAATTAATTACACGACTAATTTATCTGAAATCTGCATTACATGCAGAACAGTAACATTTGCGCTTACTACGATACGATTTCAAGTTCAAAGAACATACCTCACTGGCTGCCACTTCAATGAAATAATTGCAATTATAATTTTGATGGTGTTTACTTTGCATTGTAGAAAATTTTCCTTTGTAGTATTTTTTACAAAAGGAAAGTTCACTTCTTCCTCCTTTGAGGTGAGGCAGATCACGAAACTGTTGCGCGCAGCCGCCGCCATCTTGTTCGTTTCGGAATATTGCTAATTACTGATAGAAACAAATTATATGGTGCTTCTTCTTCGTTATTGATATCGTTATGCTTTAAGAGAATTGGATGAATACCAAATAGAACAATTATACGTCTGAGCGATTTGGATTCGCTCGGCCTGTCGTATGTCTTTGCTGCGTTGTCCGTGCCTCTTTCGTGTCGACCCATTCGCTACACGATTCGCACTTGCGAGGAGTATCGATTTTTCCTCCATTCGTCGTCCATTGTGGAACCGGAGAATATCTTTACGATCGCCGACTCTTGTGTTTGTGTCCTCGACCTTTGTGAGCCGCATCTGCTGCCGATCAACGAGGATACTTCGTATTATCTGCTCTGCGCGTGGAAGCTGAAATTGCAAAATGATCAGTTTGGGATTTTATGTGTTGAGTGATGGAAACCCTCTCGATTTCGAGGAGAGCACATTATGAAGATTTACGGTGGGACCCGCACTCAACGTTAGTCAAATTAATAAATTTTATATATATAATTTTTAGTTGATTGTTCCCCTTTTGGAGAGCGATTGAACTTGAATTCACGATTTGTTTTTTCCTGATGTTGTCCCTCTTTTCCTCCCAAATTCTCTTCATCCTCTCAGAATTCTCCTTTTTACGTTCCTTTTTATGTCCATTTTTTTTCAGGTTGCCGCGATTTTCTTCGTTGAAATTTTACATTCTTGATTTTATTCCGGCACTCGGTGCGGTCGGTCTTCGAGATTTTCTATGTCGATCTGTTGCAGGTCCCTCTGGACCTCTTTCGACCATTCAATGCCCCATTTGCTTGTAGTAATGTCGAGTAGCTTCTTTGTCGTTCTGGAGTGTTCCATAATTTCTTCTGTTATTCTGTTGGTCTTCTGATAGAGTGCGTTCTGAGATCTTTATATTCGAATGCCGTTTTTATTGATTGCCCCGTAAATCTTCCTTAGAATTTTTGGTTCCTGCTTTTTTATTTCCCTACTTTTGGAATGACTGTAGGTTGCTTCTGGTAGAACCACTGTTTTATAGTTCCTTAATTTTGCGTTTGTCGAAATGCGCTTCTTGTTGCAGTGACCCCACGTTAGCTTTTGTATAATATAAGAGAAAAATGTTACGGAAACAAGGTAGTGCATTTTTAATTTTAAAAAGAGTTCATTATTACTAGCGTGCTTCCCGAAGAATTCTACTTGTACTATTTACAAATAATTTTTAGGATTATTGTACACTTCATAATATTAAATGAACTAAATAAATATTCCGCAAAATGAGCGCCATATGGAATTTTTTGACAAGTTAAATAAGGTCGAAGCAAGATGCAGATTGTGTTTCAAGCATTTTAGGTCATCAGGAAATTTTTGTTGTTGAAACTCTTAAAAAGTAATCGTCAAAAAGGAGTCAAAAATCATAAAAGCAAAACAACGAACATCCAACCTGACACAAACAGATTAACCAAAATTGTTTGTAATATACAAGAATTCAATTTAAAATAATTATTTATGCATGTCTCTAATATTAAATTTATTTTTAAAAAAATATCTTCATTCGTAACGATAGTACTCGTCTGATATCAATCACTTTTGGAATCGGAATATTTTTCCGAAAATATAAAACTTTTGAATACGTATTTATCAACCGATACATATCCGATACTATGTACATTCGGTATCAAACGATTTTTCGCAAAATATTAATATTTCAATTTTTTTTACAAATGGACCTTATTCAAAGCGCTATTTGGAACAGACCTGTCAATAAAATCATTTCTAACTCATTCGGATCGATACTTATCAGCAGATTCCGATCCGGTACAAGTACTTTTGGTATCGGGCTATTTTTCGTTAAAGAGAGCCGAATTTTAATATTTTTGTCACATGGATCTGATGAAGTTCTTTAAGATGAACAATCCTAGCTAGTAAAATTTCTCAGTTATTCGGGTCGATACTCATCAGCAGATACCAATCCTATCCTGAGTTATTTCAGTAGCGGTAATTTTTTCTTTAATTATTCATTTGTTTTGATGCTTTTGAATCGATTGCAAAATATTTTCTTGTATTTCTTTTTTTATGTATTTAAATATGGCTATGTTTATTGCAATGGGAAGAATTCATATTCAAAATGCTAAGTATGATATATTTACTGAAGTACTCGATACCGAGAATTATCGGTACTTATAGGTCGATACTTTAGGGGTATCGATACTTTTGTGCTGATACCAAGTGAGTACTCTGTATTGATACTCTAGGAAGATACTTCGAAACCTAGGGCCAAGTTGCAGGTAAACCCAGCTAACCTATCCACCTATTAACAATATCCCCTCCTCCTACCCAACTCCTAGAAATAGAATTTAAACTTGAAGCTTTTACTGTCTCTAATACTGAGAGGCTCGTCAGGAGACAACATCCTTTTTGATGTTGCACAGTCCCATGTGCGCTGGCAGCCACTTTGGCGTCGACAGATGCTTCGCAGCTTCATGTTTTCCTTTCAGTTCATTGCCCTATCACTCGGAGCGGGGGGGCTGTCTCTTATACACATCTAGATGTGTATAAGAGACAGNGTTAGTTTTGTTTAGTTAATGTTATCATTGAGTTTTGAAAACGTATTATCAAGTTCCAAATTTTTTTATGACTTTCATTATTTTTTAAATAAGATTTCGAATAGAAATAGTTCTTAAACATGGGCCGCATGATTAAGCATCACACGATGTATTTTATAGGCAATGTTTGCTTCCAACGTCCTTTGACGTGTGTGTTTCAGAGAGCTGTGATGTTTATCCTGCGGTGTAGGCTTCGCGGAGATAGATTGTTCGTATTTAGGAACTACCGGAATCATGTTCACAAGTGAACAAACCTACTGGAACGCTGAGTATTGCGGGGATCAGCTACCAACCCTCGCCTCCCCCCACTCTAGTCGGGGGTATCGCACAGAGTTTTTAAAACACGTGGGTCATTCACAGAAATTAATATTGTGCACTGTGATGTTATCTCCTTCCTTTCACTTTATCACGACAGCAATTATAATCGTTAATTAAAATGGTAATCAACACTTGTGTAGCACACAGATGCAAAACTGCATTCCGTGAGGAATGGTGACTTATCATTAAGTAAGTAGTATGCGAAAGAATTTGTCTTAACTGTTTAACCTTCACTATCTTTTAAAATTGTACATTAGCCAGCACAGTAATACGTTAAGCAACAGGATTACATTGTTGTAGTTAATTAGGCTGTTGATATTTTACTGAACGAATGTCACGGCACAGCGATTTATTCGAAAACTGTCCTTTACATAAAAATTAGCTTTCTTTATTCTGAAAGCAGTAAATATAGTGATTAATATTCGGATTTGGTTCAAGATATCCTCAAGATTCTGACCTTACAAAGAAAGGGGTAATAGCGGAAAGGAAAGATTTCGCCCTTTCCAAATATTCAACAATCTGCAGTGCTCGTTTTGAAAAAGCACTTTCGAGGAAGCAGGAATCGTTTAAAAAATTAGAAAATGGTGCTGTCCATACATGATATAATTTTACACCTCATCTTCAGACATCAACTACACGGCGGAGAAAAATTGAGTGTGTTCCGGTGAAGTGGCTTAGAGCGAATCATGAAAAAATTTCTCCAAAAATTCTCCTTACAAAATATATTTCGTAGAGTAAAAATGTCAAATTGATGATTGTGGCCTACTTTTTACGTTCGTTTCTAAATCTTCCTTCTTTTTACTCTTCGCGTTTAGCTGAAGAATTCACGCAATAAATGTAGTAAACAGTACAATAAGGTAAATACCGTATTATAGAGTTAATAATGTCCAATTGGAAGTTACATTTTTCATGAATTTATAATTTTCAACTATGGTTTTATTATATTTAACGTAACATATTACAATTAATGAACATCTTGCGCATATTTGACTAACATCAGTTAGTTAGGAGCAATTAATTATATTTATAATTGTTCTCATTTTCTTAATTTTTTTCAAGTTTCATTTTTTCATTCAAAAAATTATCTATCAGCTAAATAAATCTAAACTTGGTACGCGCCGGTAGCTTAACAAGCTTGTTTTATTTCAAAATACGTGGGTAAAGGTTGCAGAACACTGTTGGTTTTATCGTAGTTTTTATCAGTTCTATTGTCAAATACTTATTGTAAATCCATTAATGAAGTCCATTTTTATTACTTTTAAAAAAATATTACGGTTAATGTAAATTAAACCATGTACTCATAAACGATGAACATCTTTTATAATATGAAGGATATGGCTTCACCACTCAAATACACGTATTTTGTTAAATTGTTGCATCTTTGATATTCCTTGTTCCACTAAAATAACTCCACTGTAGTAAAACATGAACCTCTGACGTAGAAGTGAAGAAACGCCCGCCTGCATTGGGTTATCCCCGACTGTGCCACGCGACCGGCACGCAGAAGACCCAACGCAGAGTCTTTAGCGTTCCACTAGATTTCTACTATATTTCTATGGAACAAGCATAATGATAACTGGGGTTGTGAAGTCGTTTGTGCTTATTACAATGTGGCAAACAGTGGAGTACATTGAAGTACATTGTTTTATATCCGAATGTATTTGTTTCTTAGATGATTTCTTTTCGTCTACTTTTTTGACGGTTGTTGCTCTAACCTTAAGGTTATTCGGTCGCATCACTCAAAATAGTACAATTTGTCGCGGCAAATAGTTTATAACTCAACACATTCTTCGATTTTCAATTTATTATATAATAAATATATTATGGTAACTGATAACACTGTTGCATTTTTTTCTCTTTATTTTCTGAGGTTCTTCTTTTCATTTTTTAAATCGTTCCTCTTCATAAAATTAATGATTGCTTAATAATTAGGAAACCGGTAATTATTTTTTCTTTGTCGGTAGTGAGCTGACTTCCTACAGTAATTTTATCATTCATGATTATTTGATTCAAATAAATGGCGTTTAATTTACTTCTGCGGTAATGAAATTATAAATCATTTCTGTTGGTCCTTTTTCGAACGGGGGGCGCCCTCCGAACGACGGGACGAGACCAGTGGTTTTTATTGGTTGATACTCCAACTTTTCTGCAAAACTGCGTGACAAATAGAACATGAGCCTTTTCCCACATCTCCCACGCGAGAATGCAGTGTCGAGAGAAATGACGTCATTTCCTGCCCTTCGAGACTGGACTTCATAGAACTGTGCGTGCAAGTTTGGAGCACAAATTGTTTCGCGTGAAGCGAACGTAGGTTCGAGATTCTATCGTAAGTTTTCATAATCACATTTCTTGCATGTACTTAATTCCTTCTCCCTGATTAACAGCTTATTTTACGCGGAACGACAATAAGCTTATGTAGATTGTTACGTATGATTAAAAATGATTTCTCCATTGAAGTGTCGATGGTGAACTGTGGATCGAGAACAGTACGACTCATTTTTGTAATCATGGAGGACGATTTTTCTGGTTAAGGTACTGGGTGACCGAGCTTCGCTCGAATAGCTCTCAACAGGTCAGCCCGACATTGTCCTCTCACTCATCGGTATCTCTTGCTACTTGATGATGAACCTGTTTGTGAGGAGTGTAGCTGTTCTCTGACAGTGCGTAACCTACTAACTGATTGCAGAAGATACTCAAGTATACGGAGACAAATTGGT
>NNCF01126940.1:68621-84724 GCA_002313205.1 Laupala kohalensis
AAAAAAAAAAGAAAAAAGAACGAACCAAAAATTGAATTTGATTTGAGTACGTTTGGAATAGGGACCCAATTCTGCTGAATCTTTGCACACTCTTTTTGTCGCTGTAGACATGTAGGTGTCAGCAGAATGATACTTTTGCACGCTGCCGCACACAACCGGGAAAAGAAGGTGAACTGAGGTCAACGTTGAAATAAAATACCCTTCACGCGTGTTCATTTTCCATCGAGGATTGTAAGGAAAGATTGGATTAGAGCTGTATTCTATGGATGTTATTTTTTGTTGTTTTCAAAAAGGTAATATTAGTATTTTGTTTTTAAATTCTTTACTGAATTTCCTTTTTGAATTGAACACATCTAGGAACACGTAACTTTGATGAAAGTTACATTCCTGTTATTTCTTTGCTAATTATTACTTTACATGAATTCGCTGGTTCGTATTTTGTTAGCAGAGCTAACTTTCATTCTATGTGATGAGTTGTTACTGCGTTGCATCAAATGTAGTCGTGTCAAATTCAAATGAATATTATTTATTACATGAGGTTTCAGCCTTGAAATATTTTAGTCCGGTAATTTAATTACCTTTTTAATAATAAGATAAAAGTTCGTCTTAATTTGTTCGTAGTGTAGGGGGATCAAAGACTCGTATATGTACGCGCGAGGTCTGAGTTCGATTCCCCGCCGAGAAAGTTATATATTCATTTATTTTTGTTAACAAGATCTGCCGCATTATGTTTTCCTCGTGTGTTTAACATTTTTATTGTTACAATTAAAGAACCATTTTATCAATTAAAGAAAAAGAAATTAAGTCAGCTGTATCGAAAAACACCGGTTCAATCAGCTCGGTGTGCCGTTGGTGTTGGTGGTGAGTTTTCGGATTCTTAACTATTTGTTTGATTATTACAAATGAAAAACAATTCTTAGTGATTGAAAGATCATTTGAGATGGAAATTCGTATGAACTGATAGAAAAATTCTTGGAGTTAAGCAGCAAACTTAAGGAGTTTTATTTACATTTCAGTTACTCAGCAGCTATTTATTAATAGTAAAAATGTTAAAAAAGAGGGTAAATGTATAATAGACTTATCATATGATCGACAAAAATGAATGAAAAGGCGCATCCGCTCTCCCAGGTATTCGAACCCCGGGTTATGCGTGAATGAAGTTCGTACGTTAACCCCTGGACCATCAGTCACATACTCAAGAAAGAGGAATTTTTTATTTTTTAATGACGCTAGTATTACACGTGTTTAAATTGTCCTACAAAGAAAAAAGACCAAGTTATATCACATTTTCATCCCAAAATTCATCTAATCTGTGAATTTCATTAAAATCGTTCTGGAGAAATTTTTTGACACACATAGGTAAATAGGTACATAGATACAGTTATTGCTCTCTTAACAATATAGGATACAAGGGCAATGTTTTGTCTTTGAGTATTCAGAGAAGTCGGCTGTCCATTGGTTTCCCCACAGTTGCTCTATGTCAGTGTCAGTGTTGGTGATACGTTACTTCCGTCAGTGAACAGACGCGCAAGGAGACGTACTTGTCTGTCTACTCCCAGTGAGGTTAGGTCTTTTCGTGACCCCTGCCCCAATCTGGTCTAGACGCCTGTGTACACTCTCTGCTGGCGGCACTGGCAGAGAACGACTGACGACCAAAAACAGTACCCGTGTATTCGTACCTTATCTGATACATATTTGTATTATTTATTTATAAGTCTCATGCAATAACTAGTATAGCTCATTCAGAAAATAACTTTTGGTTGGTAAAATGACTTGTTTTTATTTCTCAGATTTCTCGGTTCAATATACCAAGGGATCAGTGACAACAGCTCTGAAAAGAGTAATTTATTATTGAATAAGTCGAATGATGTTTTAGCGTCATTTAAGTTTCTATATGACTCGAGTAAACTCAATTGGAGAATATTTACTATTTGTGAGTAGCCATGGGCAGATATAATTTCCGTGCTGCTAAATTGAGAAATTAGTGTTGTACTCTTTCTAGTTTAATGATACCGGAATTATAATATGGAGCCCAAATTGGTGATAGTACATACAAATATGGTGATGCATACATAACAAATGGTTTTACTAAAGGGTAAAAAGTAAATAATGATTTCTTTCTTTGATGAAGGATGAGCGTTGGAGCGTGTTTGCACCGACGTTTGGACTTCGGTTGTTGTTGCGTCAGCGCCAGCGCTTTTCGCACCTCTTTCTTCTTGTTCCTCACTTTGCAAACGCAGACCGAGAAAAACTCATTTCTACCTTCCACCAACTAATATTAAAAATTCCAGCAGCTTGAGTATTTTTTCTAAAGAATGAACAAGTTGGCCATTGAAACAGGCTGATATTGATCATATATTTTAAGTTCTCCAATAAAACTCTAAGACACATGTTCTGTAAATTGAGTTCTCTTCACCTGCGCATTATTACCCTTAAAAATGTTTTATCATCTTAATGAGTTCAAAAATCTTTTATGTCGGATATTCTGGGATTAAGTAGTTTAATATTGTAATATTAAGTGTCTACGCTGACTCAGGCTCTACCTTCAGGGGGACCTATATTTCTCATAAGAAAAAAAAATATTATCATTTCCCTTGTTATAAAGTAGTATATTTGTGCCATATATTGTAATTGTTATTATGAGAAATAAATTGATTGATTGAAATAGCAGCTGAGGAGCACAGTGGGTGTGCATACTAGAGATGGGCATTTATTCAATTAACCGGTTCATTATTCAGCGATCAATCGTAAATTTATATATATGGAAATAAACTGAATTGAACTAAAAATATGAGCACTATAAATACTTTATTCTGAAAGTTGTTCAACTTTCGCTGAGTCGCTACATATTATTTTACATGTCTGATTCACAATTCTCATTACATGTAGTTCATTATTATTTAATAGTTTGGAATACTTAGAAAAGCGATCTGGTATATTTCGATTTTCACGTGTTTACTCGATGTAAATAAAACATAAATATTTTAAGATAAATAAATATAAATTTATTGTCAAAAAAGAAGTTAGTAACTGCGTATGCCCACGTGGAGAACAATAAACTAATGAACTCCGGACGTACGCAAGCGAGGGACGTATTCCATCAATTTCGATGAAGGGCAATTCCTAAGGCAGAGGCGGATTTGACGTTTCAGCACTTTACTCCTAACAATAAAAATATCAACAGAACGTAAAATTCGGACTGACGATGATGGGAACTTTTTCATCTTAAATCTTCCATCCTGAAAATAAAGAAAATAGCGAAGATGAAAGTGTAGTGACTGTGTATCCAACCTAAGTATCCCAGATGCAGCCGAGCGGAGGTATAGTATAGTACAGAGTATAGTGTAGAGTAGTAGACGACGAGAGACGAGATCCCCGAGCAGACAGAGACTTGAAGCTCGTTCCCTTCCCTTCCTCTCCTCTGTCGAGGAGGAATGCGGTTCTTGCTGCTTGGTTGGTTGGCATCGAGTGCACGGAGCCCAACTTGGCAACTCGGGTCTCCGTCGCCTCAACACGATGGCCATTCACTCGGAACTTCTTTCTTTTCTTTCTTCTCTCTTTCTCCTATTCGTCGGAAGAGGAGGGACCACACAAACACGCGGAGGCTCACTGACCGCACCGCATGTGGTGAGTGGCCAAGAAATAAATGCCCTCACGTAGGCTACTTCGTACGGATTTCGTTTGTGCGCAAGTGTTATTCCCCCACTCAGCGACGGATCTTGGGGGGGGGGGGGGCTGTAGTCCCCTTACTCCCCTCCCATAGACCGCCACGGATCCCTTTATACTATTAAAGTCAGAAATTATTGTAATAATTACAATTACTATTATCATTATTTTTTTGTAGTTCAACATTTTTTTTCTCAGCAAATGCTGATAGGCAAAATGAGATGTGTCCATTTCCTTTTCAATTTTCTGAAGTGAAATAAAACTCTATGGGATGTTGAAATTGTGATGGCTCTCTGAAGAGATATGTAAATGAGCTTTGGTAAATATAATGTTTCTAAACTGGAATGTGTAGTTTTGGTATTGCTCCTATTGCGGAAATTACTATTGGGGCTATATGGAGTTGCTGCATCTTCCAAATTCTGCGAACTTCCTGAGAGAGAGAGGGCTGTATTTTGAAATTTTCTCAGCTATTGTCTTCTGTAGGTTGTGTGTGTTTGGCACTGCAATGACTATGAGGAATGAGGTCTTACTACTTTCGTCAATGAACGTTACATCTGGACGGTTGTGGTGGATGGATTTGTCTGTGAGGACGCCTCGATCAAAATATAATTTATGGATTGTGTTCTCTAACACTCTCTCTGATTCGTACGTGTAATATGGGGTTTTATCTTGAGTAAGTTTGTTTTTTATTATTATTATTATTATTATACCTTTATTGGTGGCAAAATTAAGGTGTGCAATACTTCATTATTCGTTCTTGTAAATACAATCGCAACAAAAATTGGAATAAAACTCGATAAAAATAATTTTTAATTTTCTAACTTACGAATTTCAAGCTGTATGACTTTTTCGTTTTCCAAGTTTTGTTGGATTATGAATTTCTTTTCTTGTTATTTCGGCGATAAATCTCTGTGACGGTCGTTCATTGATGATGCTTCTATGGCTGCGTAACACGAATTGCCAGCTTCTACGAATTCAGGTTACACCTAAAGAAAGAAATTATATACTATATATATATATTGTGTTCCACCACACTTGGCTCGATGTAGAACACGCCATAAGAGCAAAAGTGAATTGAATCGGTGGCCGAGGTTGGCGATGAATTTAAATTTTAAGAAATTCGAATGTCCTGACAACATAAAGCGAGGTACGAATATCATTACTCTTTCGGACGAGATAAGTGTTACCACGTTGAGGACAATAAAGTAATGAAGACAGTGCGATTCCGTTCATGTCTTTTCTTCTTCTGAAGTAAATTCTCGAAGCAAAGAAACATTACAGGGAGAGTATAATAATTTGCTGCTATCGATTACGAGCCTTTGCGATTTCCTTTCTTTCCTATCTGTGTGAAGAAACGGAGCAGAAACTTGAAGATCTCATGTTGCAGTAGAAAGTGGCAGCGAGGGATACTTCTACGTCCCAAACGTAGCGGGTTTCCTTCTACGATTCATACCTTACTTTTTTTTTTTTATTAAACCTCAGCTTAACTGATCAGATCTGGAAATTCCTTACGCCATAGCGTATAGACAGAACACGTGATTCCATAATCACAGCCGACCATTATTTACGACGTCCTTGAATAATAATAATCCGAGCCATAAATAGTATTCGTATTAATAAGTTTCTTTTTTATTTCTGCTTTAATCATATGTATATTCCTCGTAATGAACCATTTTCTCTCCTTGTATAACAGTAATCCACACTGAAAGTGTTAGAAAGTCACGAGAATACACGGAATACGAGAATTTTTGTGCCGTCCGCGAGTGCGTGTGTTTCAAATTCGCGCCTCATGCTAATAATAATAAAAAATTTATTCTCAAGAGAGCAGTTACAAACTGCGTGTGACCGCGTGGTGGATAATAAACTGGAAGCGAGCAAAGGAGCATCCCATCGACTGCGGTCCAGGATTTAATTCTTCAGCACACTCCTTAGATAATAATAAAAATAGTGTTATAATATCAACAGATTACCAACAAATTTGTATTGAATAAAGTACGAAAAAAATATATTTCCCAAGTACGTGTTATCATCAAACTATAGCTTATTCGTAAATAATTGTTTATAAATCGTAACTATTCAATAACACATTGGAGAATTTTTGTTTCAATAGAGGCATATACTCTAGCGTATAATAACTCTAGTATCCCGAGTAGAATCCTAGTCAGTCCTTGTGAATCCTCGCCATGGGTTGCAGCCATTGGTTGGTTGCAGCCATTGGTCCATCGGCACCCGATCCATGCTCCAGCTCTACTTCTTCCTGCGTGTGTGGGTCGCGCCGAGCTGTCCGTGTCCGTCTGCTCGACTGCTTCTGTACCTCGTCGCGGCGGAGCCACTTTCTAGGTCAGTCCTCCTCCGTAGTAAGACCTATTAGATCGCGAAGGTATCGGAGTTTTCAATGTCGCGGGACGTAAGAAAACTTTTTCTCTTTTTTACGGGTTTTTAATCAATAAACAAAACAAAGAACTTCCTCATGGGAGAAGCAGAGTTCTACATGTAAAACAGGGAAATGACCAAAGACAGTTTGCAATATGTTCCACTAGAATGTACAGAATACTACTTTTCGTAATCTTAAAAAAACGTAGCTAATATTTCGGTACATTTTAAACCACCTTCCGTACTTCCTCCTATCATCGTCGGTTCCTTCCCGTAGGATGAGGGTTTGATCGGATTTCTGTCTCATAGTTTGTAGTATGATGTTTGTCCCGGACGTATATGAAGTTGGCATCTCTATTTTACTTTCTGATGCAAAATCTCTGTTTGGCTCCATTCCAAAGAATCAAGTCTGCATTAATTTACTTTGAACGAGGAAATTTGTCGTTGCCATCTCGTATATTACGATTTTATAATTATGTTGTTTATTTCCTGGCATGTTTATAGGACTAAGTTTAAGGAGAGGACTGCCAGGGAATGTGAGATTCAGAAGTGATATGGGTCTGCAGTAGATGAGGGAAACCCCCAGCTGAAAACTTCACCCATCACTACACTACCTTTCCTTCAATACTATAAATATTCTAATCAGTCTGATAAGTAATGATAATAAACTTTATCGTCAAGAAAGCAATTGCGAATTGTGTATGACCACTATGTTACTCTCCGGAAATAAGCAAGGGCCCATCCAATCGATTCTGATAAAGGGCCCTAAGGCAGAGACGGGTTTAATATTTATAAATTAGATTATTTAATAAATACATACTGATATCCCTTTATTATTCCAAAATGAGTCGTGGATTTAACGTCCAGTAAAAATTGGATATTAGTAATAACAAATGTATCGAACGACATGGAAACCCCGGACCAGGAGGGGGATACAGAGATAATGTATACAACCGCAGCAACAGGCAGAAATGAACTATTTTCAATATGTGAGGGAAAAAATCATCGCCCCGCAGAGGTCCTAACGACCAACCTGGGAAGGAGAAGCGAGTTCGCTAACACGCCTCGCGGACCCCATGTTAGCTGTCGCAGTGAGTGATCTGAGGCGTCTGCAGAAGCAGCTTTGAGTCTTAGTGAGGCTTCCTTCCTAATAATCTTCTGCTTTCAAAGGAAGCTCTTTCTTACTGTTTCCGAATGAACATGTCTTCCAGTCCGTGAGTTGAAAACTAACAAAACTCTCGGTGGATATTCGAAACTTAGAAATTGTTAAAAGATTTTGTGCATTTCGGAAATGGAAATTGCGTTTTCTTTTTAAACTTGAAATAATGGAGATTTGTATGTCAATAATAATTCATATTTTCCGCAATCATTCTATTCGTGTTTGTAGAGTAATATTCTTCAGCGCTGCAGGATCCGTCTTCTGCAGTTGCACTTTTGTGCATTTCATTGCATTTCTTTTGTGAAACCGTTTGGCTGAATTTTTTCCAATATGAATACAAATTTTCCTAGTTTAGTTTAAACTGTTCTGATGGTCCCTAAAAAAAATAATCAAGAACTGTCTTCGGAGATCCAATGTTCCTTTGGAATCGATTTGAGGGAAGGTGCGAAGTTGCCTTGTCAAAAGTTAGGAATTCATGCAGACATGAAATAGGTGTAAGTGGAATGGTTCTTTGTGCTGCCTTTTTAATTGTTTTGTTCTTTCTCATCGTCATATTTCGATTGCTACGAATGTATTTCTTTTATTAATTTAGTAAATGTAGATTTTGTCACCACATTCTTTCATGCTGTGGAGGTCTGTCATTTGGTCTCCGTCGTCAGCGTCTAACCGGATATTGCGACAGGAAGTAGTATCCCCTTGAATTATTAGAATTGTCACCTTAATATCCTGTGGGTAATCAGTCAGAAGATGTTGGTAGAACGTTTACACGGAGAAAAGAAACCCCGATTTTGTTCTCAATTTGTGAATTCTATTAAAAATATAACCATCATCACTTACAACTTGCAAATTATAATCGAATGTATTTTTCGCGTGGCCGTAATAATTTTTTTCCCAAGAAACTTCTTAACTTGAGGAGACCTTTTTTTCCATTTTATAAGGATTCGAGGAACGCAGCTGCTGTGGTTCCTGTGAGTCGATATGTTGCTACGATGTAGAATGTATTCGATTGATTGCTCCATATGTGGGCGGAATTTGATCCAGGAAGAGAGATGTAGCCACTATCTCGAATTATGAGGCTTCTATAAGTAAATTTTTCGTTAGAAATTTGTCTAGAAAATCAAACCTTGTCACGCACGATTTTTCTCTTCTTGTGTTATTTATAAACTGGGAATCGACTGGGAATCGCTTTCTTCGTAAGAGCTGTCGAAGTTCAATTAGTTTTTGAGATTTTGATCCGAAGAGAGAAAAGTTAAGTGAATTATATTATTTCTCATTTTATTTATTCTTAGCTTATATATTCTTACCGTGTCATAGAAATTGGAAACAACAATATGAATAATATCGAAGAAAAAACGTTTATTTTGTATCTTATTTGTTAATAGTATAGTATAAACAATATTCAGGAACTCGCTTGACTCTCGTTCGAAATGAAGCACAAGAGAAGCAGAATGTAAAAACATGGCAGAGGTCGAGCGCAACGGTTTGTATTATCCGGGACAAGATTTATAATCAAACTTCCACCGCTTCGTGATTTCTTGAAAAGAAGTGTTTTGTCCATAAGACGCAATGTGTTGCATCATCAACTATTTCATTAAGATGGCCGGTGAGGTTTAGAGTTTTAAAGTTGAAATCACATGATTCGAGTTGATCAGCTCGTAACTTCAAAGAGTACTACGACAGTTGCCTAATGGAGAGTCTTTGGTTATGTAGAGTCCGTTAGAATTATTCCCTGGCTTCGTCTTGAAGCAGAATGACCTTGAATGAAGTGATGCAACGGAAGCCTTTGAAGCTGGATTTTAAAAAAATACTGGATTCCTGTCCTTTCGGTAATGCGATGTATAATCCTGTAACCTCTGGATTGGAAAAATCATGAATTCATATTATGACATTGAATACGAAGGAAAGTTTTATATCATAATCTAAAAATGTATCTTTCCGTATGTCATGTTTTCAATCATTTTAACGGAATATTATTTGTACGCTTAAACTCAAAGAGAACATATTTGTTGGTGCAAGTAGCTTCAATTTTCTCTCTCTTACATCACTCATTGCTGTGCTGCTGTTATATTTTACTATTTCCTTGAAACATGTGTTCGCAACAAGTGATATTGAATATGCCCATTTTCGCACCGATGGAAAGCTGTAATAAAGTTAAGCAGGTGAAAATCGAAGTCACGACATCCCACTTCACACGTTTGCTCATAGACTAGGAGGACCCGGGTTCGAGTCTCTGTGGTAATAATAATAATAATAATAATAAATTTATTGTAAAAAAACAGTACAAACCGCGTATGATCACGTGGAGGACAATAAACTAATTTACTCTCCGGAAGCAAGCAAGGGACCATCCCATCGATTCCGATCAAGGGCCCTAAGGCAGAGGCGGATTGAAAAATTTCAGCAAAAGTTCCTAGATAAGATAAAAAGTTAGCTGCGAGTTATAATTCATATATAATTTCAATATGTTTGTAATTTAACGCAAATATGTTTGTAAATTTACATGTACAAGTTATTATCGAACTATAGATTATTCTGAGTAAAGTGTTTAAAAATCATAAGAGTTGAAAAAACACTAAATTCACGATTTATTATTACAATAAACACGCCCCTAGACAAAGCCTAGAGAACTGTATGATAAATCCGCCTCTACCCGAAGGAAAAACGGAGAAAAACAAACTACAGAATTTATGTACACAACCGTGCCAAAGTTGAGTACACATAAAACTAAATTCATATGAGCCATACGGCAACACAATCATGCAAGAAAATAGTTTTTGAAATTGTTATAAGTTGTTTAAAAAGTACTACAGCAATGGCATGATAAAGTACAAGACGGATTTAACTTTTATTAAAATCAATAAATTCTTTTACAGTGTAGAAGCACTGGTGCAGAAGGTAAGTTTTTAACCGCTGATTTGAACAGATTCAATTTCATAATATCTTTTATATTCTTGGGCAGGGAATTATATAGAACGATTCCCCAATGATGCGGTCCTTTTTGGCAAAGAGTGGTTGACACTCTAGGCCGATGAATATTATTACTATTGCGAGTATTGTGTTCGTGAACGAGACTGTTTCGTATGATGTTGGTTTACATTTTTCTTATTGTTTCTCAATTTTTCATTGGAATAAATTATTTTTGTTGTTGAGAGATTGGAATAAATAGCTATGAGTAGAAGTTCTTTGAAACCGCCAATTTTTATAGTTCATGTACGTAAGTACTCGACTGATTCGAAAAGTGATGAAACACTCCATTGGTTTCAATCGATAAGCGTTTCAAAAACGTTTTCGGATATTAATTTTTTTTCGTACATTTTCCTTGAAACTTTTATTTTGTTTTTCATCCGACGAATTACAATTGTACTTAATTAGTTTTCGGGAAGAGGAAAATGGTTGCAATTTTCGTTTCATTCGTTTCATCCTCCCAGACACAAAAAGAATCCTATTGCGAAACTTGACATGTGAGTCGGAATTGTGTTCGTTTTGTATATATGTAAAGTTGTTGAAGAAACGTTCCATCACATTTTTTCGTTTTGTTTTGGTCAACGTCGTTTGTGAACGTATCTCACGTGTCCTGATGAGAGAAGGAGAAACTTGAGAGCGTATTGTGCAAACGTATTTTATTTTTTACGTAATAGTTCATTGACGGAGTCTGGGTTGAACATCTGCTGTAGTCATGATTCATATCTCTGTTTCTTTATTTGCAGGTCAGTAGCATTCATGAATGAACTGGAGTTGACTTAAGCGGTGAGTGATATAATCTCATTTATGGTGCAGTTAACCTTCCAGCAAGATTTTCGTATCTTTTAATGGGTGTGGCTTTAAGAAATTTGATCTAAATAATTTTTATTCTTTGATTTCTCTTTTAATTATTAAGGAAATGTGGTCTGGGTACTGGAGTTAACAATGTATTACGAAATGTAATTAAAGTATAAGACTGTCATCTTTTTGGCTATTTTTAGAACTTATTGAAGTATATTTCGCGGCAGTATTTTATGGCGATATTTCTGAAGATACTAAAGTTAGCTACATAACGAGAGAGTTTCTTTTTATTCTGTTCAATGTGCAGTAACTCTTGTTATTGAATATTTATTGTTGCAAATTTATTAATTATAGATCGAATTTAAATGATTGCGTAATTTTGGAAACTTTAGACAATCGAAGACAACCTGGACTCATCAAATTATTCAAATCTTACAAAATTAACACGCATTAAAATATATGACAGAAGAAATTGTAGCGTCATTCTGGGATAGGTAGAATAGATAATATTTGAAAATTTAGAAGGAGGAAGGGGGAAAAGAAGTCGGCAAATTCTCATTTCTCAGTAGATGGATTCCAGAGTGGAATTTAATGCCTGCATCGGTTGTGGAATCGATTTCGAGCTCTGCATCTATTAACAGGGTTAAGGTGTGGGCGAGTGTGGATCTGGTAGCGAAGTGAAGTGATACACGAGTTAGAAAGGGCACTTCACTATAGAGGTGTGAATCGAGGAGTATCCGCGTCGTCGTCAGTCCTAAAGTGTGGAATAAGTAATTATTAATTTTTTAGTTGTTTCACCGTCACATGTTTTTATATCAGTTTATATAGTTTAATCGTTTTTTTAACAATTTTTAATTTCAGTTCTCTGTAATATGAATTTTTGTATTTCCTTATCTGATGCCCATTTGCAGTTAAATATTATTACCGGTGTCTGTTGAGAAGGGGCGGAGGCCAGTGTTTTCCCACGTTGCAGCAGACTCCTGAAGATTTATTGTCGATTCATTATGATTTAATTTATTCATTCATTGTGAGTTGATCTTTCATAGGAGATACGCAACGGAATAAAAGTGATTTGTTCCACTCGTAAACTTTTATGCTTCTTATCTTCGTTCTATAACCAGCCAGAGTTACCGAGAGGCGAGGGATATTCTCGGCAAAGAACGCAATAACAATTTAATTCGAAACAAGTACACTGTGGAGTAATGGCAACGAATTTAATTACACATTTTATTTTAGATCCCTTTGCTCTTTTTTTGTAGACGCGACCCCTAATCTTCGATTCGTACAATTGTTTCCATTTATAATAACAACATGCAAAATAATGTTACACAATATTTCGCTGCGGCAGCGATTGGGGTGGGGGATAGTAGTCCCCCTCCTCTTTTTCCAGGAAAGATAAAAATTTCATTGTATCCGTCTAAAACTGGGAATTATAAAAGAATTACACCATTCTTGATGTGGTAATCAATTGTCTTTTCTTTATTTCATTATTTAAATCATACTTAGCTGAAATGCAGAAAATGTCATGGTAATCAAAATTAACCATATTTTTTGCACCCTCCCACACTTGATTTCCAGTCGCCGCTATTAATATTTGGGGAGTAACACAGGTCGTGCAATACGGCGAACCTCGCATCGAATGACGTTTTAATCACATTTTAATTAAATACCCATTTAAAATTAATTTTGGGAAATATGAATTCGTGGAAGCTATATATATATATATATATATATATATATATATATATATATATATATATATATATATATATATATAGAGAAAAAAAANAAAATCGTGAATTGCAATGTACCCTCCGTTCCGTTTGCGATAGCGACGTGTATGCATTTTGAGGCGATTTCTTAAGGCTGATTTTTTTGACCTCTTATATTTAATTATTTTTTTAAACATTTTTGTTTAGGGTGTAAATAAAGGAATTGTTTTGGTAAAATAGTTGCTTATGTCACAGTGTAGTGTATAATTAGTCTAAAGTTACCGCTGAAATTGATTGATTTTTTGGGGGGAGGGGTGAGCTTGAGCAATAGTTAGCAGCACTTTTGATTATTTGCTTGCAACGCGTGGGTGCTCTTCCAAAAACTTTTGATGATGGTCCAAAATAGTCCATAATTAGTTTGAAATTACGGAGCAAAATGTGGGATGAAGTGGTGGTGCTAACTTTACCGACGCCTGGCGAGCAGAAAAGCCTCTGGATAATTTCTTTTCCGCCTACTGTCATTTGGATGAGTATACTGACAATGCCGAAACCGCTCTTCGTGGATGAAAATAAAAGATTAAAAAGAATATTTACTTCTTTACCTCTGACATCTTTTTGTCCTCCCTTTCGGCTTGCCTGTCGTAAAGAATAAATGCAACGACGATGTCTATTGTATACGGAGTATGGAACTGCAGCTGTAGCGAATAAACGCTTCGTGTCGTTGTTTGTTGCTGTGACGGAGTGAGTGGTCTAGTTGGACGGCGAACGAGCGACCGCAAGCAGCGAAGCGGTGGCATTGAACCGACCGCCCCAACGAGTTCCGACCATAGAGATAGTAAGTGTATCCTAACTGTTCAGTTCCACCGCAGCAAGAGAGCGACTGCAACCCGAAATCCTCCCCTACCCCCCCCCCCCTNGTGGAATGACCCAAGTTTTAATGGTCTTCCTCTCATAAGGAAGTAGATGGCGGCGGTGACAGTCATCCCCCGGGAGGAGACACTGTCTGGTCCTCAAGGACAGGAAACCAGGTGCCGTCACAACTAAGAACACGAATTGCCCTCTTCTACGAATTCAAGGTATATCCAAATACATATTTGTGGTAGTGAGGAATGCGACTGTGTGCAGTCAAGAAATGCAACAAGCGAAGACACAAAGAGGTAATATTCCGTATTCGTTCCACACGCTCCGTGCTCGAAAAGTGCAGAACAGCAGCGCCACAAGAGCCATCAAGTGCGTTGAACTGCAGGCCGATATTGTCGATAGATTTAAGGTTTTAGAAATTCGAATGTCCTGTACAAATATTTTTACTCTATTGGACGACGGCGAAGTAAAAGTATTGGCTACACTTGAGAGCAAAAGCGCTATACCAACATCAGTGAAGCCACTTACACTGACAATTAATAAATAAATAAAAAATTTCCTGTCGAGAGAGCTGTTACAATTTTTCTATGACAGCGTTGAGGACCATAAAGTAAATTACTGCGACTGATATGCAATCAACTAATAAACACAGTGAGTTTCGGTTCATATTTATTTTTTTCTTTAGAAGTTAAATATCTCTTCGAATCAAAGAAGAATGGCTTCGAGTATGTATAGTACTTCTCCGAAAACAGCGAATGTCACGTGTCTCAGTAAATTTATACTTTTATAGAATTAATAAAATGGAATTGGTCATGTTTGAACATTGGATAAAAATAATTGCGATTTGGAAGAACTCGAATAAATAATTAATAATAGGCAAATATTTATAAACATTTCAGCCATTCTGGGGTACGTGTTCAACATAAAAAAAGGATTTAATCATTCAGCTTAAGATAAAAGAGTTGTGCTAGAAGTGTGCATTTAAATTCAGTTGAAGAAGAAGGTCAAGTGTATCAATAGAAGGAATGTCCTCCTGACTCTTAATCACCGAGACCACGAAAAAAAATTAAAAAAAGAATCGAAGAATGAGAGATTTTGAGAGACTGTTTGTTGCTTTCCATTCGTGCCGTGTCGTAATATTATTTAATATAATTATTTAAGACGAAAGTGGTCATAGAAGTGAATTTTCACTTTAGTGAAAATAATAATAATAAAACAATAATAATATGAACATAATAATTAATAATAATAATGCAATTTAATAATTTTAAACATTGATATTGCACTGATTCGTTTTAGCGGGTAAATAAACCTGAAGAATCTTCTTCTCATGAAAAGCAAACGTTTTTGGCTCCTCGTGAATTTCATTAACTAAATCGAAAATACCAAAACCCTCTGGAGGGTCGATCTCTCGTTCTACGAGACAAAACAAGGAATCCCAGGAGGGCGATGGTGTGTTGTTTTGTTTGCTTGAGGAACATTTCATTGAGTTCGAGACCCTTCTGGACTTCTTCTATTCCTTCTCTCAGTTTGATTGTAAATGGAAAATGTAGCTTATCTACATGGGGAGGTAGGAGGTGGGTGGTAGGGTGTATTCTTAGAAGGTGGGTTTACCNATTGAACCGGAGTGCATTTGAAGGGAAAGTGACCAATCTGGAAGTTATAGATTAACCGCTTTAGTTCAGCTTTATTTTCCTGTGTTGACCGATTAAAAGTAACACTTACCGTAGATCGTAACAGTGTTAGCGGTTAGATTAGTAGTAGGCGACGAAGTTCTGTTCGAAGTTGAAAGGCTGGCTAGTAGTAGAGTCCTTAATGAAAGGAGAACCGCCACGGGGTGGGATTATTATACGGAATTTCTCGTATTTCCGGAAAATATAACACGAAGTTTCATATAGTAGGTTGACTCGGCTGTAGTTGATTTGACTCAAATGATTGTGTCGTGTCTCTATCCCTTTCTCCCGTGGCCTCCAATAATAGGCGATAACGATGTAATGTGATAAAGATGTAATGTTTAGATTATAACTATTGCTTATTGTATTCTAACTCAAATTCTCTTCTTTATTCGCTAGTTAATTTTACTTATATTGAATTGTGCTTCTTTTCTATTTTGTGTAAACTCACTATTTCTTGTCCGAGGGGAACGCAGGAGCTTGGGACTGAACAGGATGAGGAACAACCGAGGGAGGAAGGGGGTGGAATCAACACAGACATTTTTTACACAATTTTATTGGGATTTTATGCAAATGATATATAAACTGGAAAGAAGAAAAAGTTGTGGCTTCCTTTGTTTTAAGTAAAATGAATAATATTGGGATAAAATGAATCGAATTATATTGTTGCATATACCTAGTAATGAGACAATAGACAAATACTTTGTTCAGGAGTGAATTATTTAAGTAAGCCTTTCTAAGTCGCATGTGGATGTAAGTAGCAAGAGCTTAAGAGATTACGAAAATTTCTAAGAAGAAAATCCCAATTACGCGACTAAGTTTGATCGACCTTTCACAGGTGAGACTTTTCGTTCCGTCCCCTCCGACCAATCTGTTCCCGTTATACCTCCAGTGGCT
>NNCF01126940.1:99584-118726 GCA_002313205.1 Laupala kohalensis
GCGGCGGCGGCGGCGTCTCCTCCCGTCGCTTCGCTTGTGAACAAGGGGTCTCAGACGTCTCAGACGACGACGACGACAACTACCTCCACCACCACCACCACGCCTCGCTTCTCTCGCACACAGTGGGTACTAACACATTCCCAAATTCCTCACGAGCTAATTACGATATCCGATGATCATCAATGTCATTCTATTAATACGGAGGAAGATGTAGCGTGAGCTGAGTTTATATTTTTTCTTGGGATGCCCCGGATTTTTCTTAGACTAATCTTCTTTTACTCGAACGAAGTGGTTTTTAAAAACATATACAGCACCCTAAATTTTCGAATTCATTTTCATACAAATTTAATACAAAACTTGACGCGGGAAGCGCGTCGGTCTCATCTTCACTTCCGAGGCATATGACGACGCGACAGCACTATTTCACAAAACTAATCTTCGAAATTTTACGATTGAAAGACTTTTTTATTTTTGTTAAATGCGTAATCTATACAACAATTAAAAAAAACAAGTAATCTATTAAATTTGGAGATGTTTGATTATCAATTTTATTGATATAGATTTAAACTATTCTATTTTTATATTGTTGTATCGATAATGTAGGTAAATTTTTTATACATCGACAGATTTCTTGTGGAACTCTTTGAGACAATTCATAATAGTCGCCTACCTACCTGGGTGTTGAGGTCAAACACTCTCTAGCGTTTCAACCTCTGGGGCAACTGCCGCACCTCAGTTGAGCAAGGCTTAGTGGCGTGATGCNTAACTTCTATGTTGGTGATCACCCATTATAAAAATAAAAATTCGCCTGTTCCTGCTGGACATGTAAAGTATGACGATCGATTCCAGGGTGATGAGGAAGCAGACAGACACAGTTTCATTCGAAGTCAAAATTTCATGTGAAGACTGAAAGCGGCAAGTGATGGCAATAGTGTTAGAATATTGGAAACTGAGAGGCAGTGCTCCACGGATCGTCAGGTGCAAATTGAAAACTGAAGAAAGGAACAACAAAGCAAGAGATGTGTTCTTCGTGATAAGCAAAAGTGTACGTTTTAATGACAAGTAAAAATCTTCCGTTGTCAAAGAATAGAAGAAGTGTAGCTTTCCCCCCTGAAATCTATATATCGTATTTGCGCTAAAGAGGATTTTGTGAGGTGTCCGTTGAGTGGGTCCCTGCACTTTTCCAATGTCTTCAATTTGTCTAGATAGTTTTTGTTTTTTAATTAGACGAGTGACAAGTATGCTAGAAACGGTGAAATATCGCAGTCCCAATGCTTCATGCTCCTGTTTGCTTTTTGTACGAAGTCGACATAAGCAAGAGTAAGTCATACGTTTGTCCTATGAAGTCATCTCTTCTCACAAATTTTATCTTTGCTCGTCTTGTTGCTTTCGATGGTCATACCTTTTCTTATGTTATTACTATTTCTCTCTCTCTTTTTCCACCGCTGACTGCTGATAAAAGATCGCTTGTGTTGCCACGGCGAATGAGATAGTGAGCCGCCAACACTAAAATCGTGAATTTATTTTTTGGTTTTGTGGATACGAAGAAGCGCACGCTAACGATTCAGCTTTGGGTCAGACGAAAATGGCGACGAGGGATTCTGCATCGACCTGAACTCTTAGCTGATGAAATTGAAGTTGATAGATGGCATACTTTGTAAAAGTGTTATCAGATTAATAATGGTTATTAATAATACCATATTAATAAAATTAATAATACCAGATTAATAACTAATAAATAATCGTTCTTATTAATACTATCATAATGTTAATTGTTAATTATTTATTTGATGCATTTTATTTAAAGGTAATATTTATAAAATTTGTGTTGTAAAACCATAATTTTTAAATAAAAATCCTCCCTGGTTAGCCCCCTCGGTCTAGATCCGCATTCACTGATCACAGGGGTGTTAATCACTACACCACCCATTCGCCTTCCACAACTGTAGTGGTTAACACCCTGCAATCTAAGCAGGAGTCCCGGGCTCGATTCTCGGCTCGTCACCATTTTCATCTGACTGAACGTTATCACACATCTTCTCAACGTGTAGGATGAGATAATGAATGTGTGAGATTCGTTGAGCAATGGTGAAGTTTTTTTGAACGTGACTCATAGCGAGTTCTTATGAGTTGGCCCTGTCAGCGAGTGCATTGTAATCGCGCTCTCCCCGATAGCAAGAGACGTGACTCCGGCGGGGAAGGGCTGAAAAGCGCACAAGGCACGCACAGCTGTCACTAGTTAATTTAGAACGTAATCGAGAGCCTTATCAATGGGCGAAATGCTTCCTTCGTCTCTGAAATGAATATTGCATCTGCTTGCTCAACACTTTAATCACGGCATGATTGCTTCAATTCCTTTTTTTTGTGTGTGTGTGTTAAGAAAAACATATTTCTGAAAATAAATAAATTTTTATTTGAAATTGAGGGTCTTGTTTTGTAAATTTTATTTTGTTTAAATTTGCTGCCTACATTACATAATGTATCTACATTTATTGGATGTAAATAATTGTTATTATTAAAATAATAAGTAAAGGAAGATGCTTTTGTTTAATGAGGAACATGTGATGACTCACGTGATCACTCGTGTGTGTTTGTAGAATTCAACTCTTGCAAAAGATGTTGTAAATTACAAGAATCATATGATTTTGGTTTTTCAGTATTATATGCCTTTGTATATTATCAGTGTTGAAAATATCTGGATTGAATACAATGCGCCTCTTCGTATGTTGCTTGGCGATGCGTGTTAACTTAACATATTAAGATATGTCATGGTTCAGATTAAAATATTTTACTTGAAATAAAAGTAATTGCCAGAAGCGAAAATATATTAGTGGTGCCGCAGCAGCTTTCGACGACTCGTGTTGTCGTTATGATCAAAAGCGTAGGAATATAATAATAACAATAATGAAAAGAAAAGTAGTGACGTCGGAGAGAAAAATATTCATGTATACAGATGAGTTTAAGATTTGTGAAATCTATGTATTGAAGCGAATGATTAACAGGTTATTTGAAGGAAAAAAATTCAAATGTGATTTTTCGGAAAATATTCCTTTTCTTTACTTAATGTTATTATTATTTTTGTATTTTCACGAAATATAATGATAAAAGTGAAAGTAATTTCTTGATTTCAATGACTGGCGTCTGCTTTTCAGCTCTCCGTCCAAAGAGGGATGGAAATGCACCGAAGTCGTTGGCTCTGGCGTTCGCTCTGCAGAGTTTGGAGCTTGACCCAATATGCAAATAATTCCTCCAACACGAACAGATTAACTTCCTTAATTGCCCCTGCGGTGGCTCAGGTGTTAGCGTCCTTCCTCGGGTTCAATTCCCGGTGCGGTGAGGAAAAAAATTGTCGCTTTTCACGTCATTTTCATGTCCCAGTTCATTCGCTGCTCCAAAGCGAACCTCTAGTATATACTCTGCTGCATCGCCAACGGCCAGGCGAACATTTCAAGTACAGACCTTATTTCTTAATTTTGAAAGAGTCATTGGCAAATATTTCAAATGAAAACTTTGTGTAACTTGTACATTTCGTTAAATTTGTTAAATCAAATATGAACCGTTTAAAAACACGGGGAAGCGGTAACTGAGACATTTTTATTAAAATCCAAATTCGCGGAACACTTATTTAACCTATAATTCTTCTTCAACAATACCGAAACTATCTTGGGAACTTTATTGTAATTAAAATAGGTATTAATAATATATACTATATGTCCTATGTATTTTTTGCCACCTATTGTAACAACAATATTACATAGCGACATTAATAGCTTAAACGCACGCGGCATGCGGAGTTAAAAAAATAATAGGTTATAATTATAATAAAAACTTCTATAAATATTATTTTATGTAGACTCGATATAATTTACGCGCACTATTGGCTTTATTCGACGCATGTGTAGCCAGATCGACAAGGAAGGCGGCTCCTTTGACTTGGACTCGGGACTGAAATGTCCGTTTGTTTCGACCAGCCTTCCAATACTTTCCATTTTGAGTATCCTTGCCAATGGGGAAGCGGCCACACCACTCGCCAATGATCAAATTTGAAAGGTACTTGGTAATGATCGCCCTGTGTGTGTGACCTAGACCCCTGCTTATCTAATATTGAATTTCTGCAAATTCCTCAACTTCAAATGTGTTTCTGACAGCTGGTATAGTGATACTCTTTGAAATATTTAAATTTCTAACTATACTCTGAAAATCATTAAAAAATATACGTTACTCTTTACACATTGATTAATTAAATTCAAATGAAAACCAACCAAATTAAAGTTTAGTATCTATTACATAAAATAACGAAGCAAAAAAGAAATGCTTTTAATGGAAGGGATGAACCCGATGCTTTAGTAACAAATTTTCAACATTTGACATCAATTTCGTTACGTTTAATCTCTAACCTCCTCGGTCAGTGGTGTCCAGTCTGTTTCTGTTTTTTGTTTTTTTGTTTTTGAGATTGGCAACCGCGCCGAGATCCTTTTCCACCAGTTATGAAGAAAACTTTCTGGCGATATTCCATAGTACGGGATAAGTAACAAGTATGACATACATACACGGAATGTGGATTATTCCATTGATGGAAAGGCAAAATGGTGACGCCTTGCTTCAATTGAGATCCACTATCGTGAACCCCTCGCAGGCCGTAGTCGATCTAGACGACTGCAAGTGTCCGTGGAGAGCATATTTCTTTCTTTGTCGGCCACAGAGCGAAAGAAATGAAAAATGTCTTTTCTTAGACTTGAAAGTCGATAAGAAAAGGAATTATAGGTTCATTAAAGCCAATAAATGTCAGCATATCTGCAGTTGCCGAACCTAAATCCCATGTCATGACTTGTCTTGGATATCCTTGAGGTGATTGACCTTGTTTCACCGTCCTCCTGTAATATTCCGTATCCGTGTTGTACAGCGCAACATATTCCTTATCGACACTTGTAAAATCCGGAAGGAAGCGCGATTAGATAAGTGGAGGGAAGGGTCTTGGAGTTACCATTGGAGCGTTTTTTGTACCCCAAGTACTTGCGATTTAGCGGCCATCGAATATCAAGAAATAAGGAATCTGTTAAATGAGTAGTTCCCAAATACCTATGACTCACGCCTACCACGAATAAACAATTAATTATTTACAGTTGAATAAAATTTTAATTATACTTGTCAGTCGAGTAAATCCCGTACTTGTAAAGCTGTATAAGTGGCGACCCGTGGCGCTGTGCCTGGCGTACTCGCTATCTACCTCTGGTAAGCTGGTTCAAACCCATGCAAGTAGAATTCGCGGGGCACTCCCTCATTTCACCATAACATTTACTCTTCATTATTCACTCTCATGTCATACATTCATCACCCGCCTCCGGGAGGTGCGTCGGGATGGGAATCAGGCTCCCTTGTAATTCCCCGGCGCCAAACCATCCTCCATCTCTGACCCCTTCGAGACAAGGAAACAACCACTTGTAAACCTAGAAGAAAGAAAAAGAAATTATCCTATAATTACTGTTGGATTAGAAAAATATATTATTGATATTTAATTTAAATTGAAAAATGATTTACATTTTCATAGTTCAGATTTTCAGAAAACGTGCGCTTATAAGGCATTTTCCATAAAAAAAAACTTAGTCTGATTCAGTGAGAATTAGAGAAATTAAATTATTTTCTCTCCTGTGCGGTGGCAAGGCGTTCCGCGCACTTCGGAAATAACTGTATGTAAATAGCATCGGGATTACTTCTACAAAATACTTCTTGCTTGCATTGGAAAACGTCATTTTCAAACGAACTTTGCCATTTTGCTTTGATGTAAGAGTCTGAATAAAATGAATGGTGGTAAAAAATCACAAAATTATGAAAAGACACCACAAGTAGAATGAACAGTGGAGTATTTGTATTCTACGGTGGTTAAAACGTGTGTAAATTTTAATAGAAATTCGTATTCATTCCCATTTATTTATTTTACAGGCAATCGTCCATCAAGTGAATAGGAACGGTGATTGTTTACAAAATAATACAAAATTACATATTGAGAGTACAGACTGAAAGATTTCAAACCTAATTTGTTATACATTTGTAATTTTGTTTTAATTTCTCTCAGAATGTGTTTTAGTGTTTTGATTCACAAATCTTTTTTCCTCGTAAGCGTTCTGTTTCGTAATGTCTCTCAATTAGAGATGCGATGGCTGCGATCGTGTTTATTTTGGACAGGCGGATGTACGCTCTTCGCGGGTCGGCTATTTTCGCTGCCACACACACAGAGATAAACTGAATGGACTGCGTCACGCAACAGACGATAGATGGATGGATGAATGCCCCAAGTTCAGCGACGCTTTTCCCACGCCAAACATAACAGCGTCAGCTCTCTACACTCGGTTGATTTCATTCATTGGCTGAACCTCAAACGTACTCAGTGGCTGATCTACACCCTAATCAGACTCACATTGAGTAAAGACCCAGTCGTTAGATACCATTAATAAGGGAGGTACGCAACACACATGTTCATTTTGCAAAACAATTTTATTTTAACGAGAAACAGAAAGATTTTCCGGCCACAACTAGTAACCTTATAATACTACATAAGCAGAACTACTGGAAAAGTGGTCAATTTCAAAGAATGAGGTGCTATGACGCAGAATGTGATCTCTACTGCATATAACACTAATACAAAAGTTTAAATAAATTAAAAGTGTCTCCACTCAACTTACCATAACATACACAGAATTGCTTATTCCGGAAGATAAACCTTAACCAAATAATTTTGAGGTGGCCTTTGCCCTAGAATGTCCTTGTGATAAATGTTCATCAAAAACTGTTCGCAAACGAAGTCTTGATGCGTCCAATTTAGTTGAAATAGGTTTCCAAAAGGGATGTCTTCGGACCTTTTACCCGAAGGATGAGATGAATATTGGATTTCTTCATAAAACGAAGCTAGATGTCCTCGTAGATCGTGTGCACATGCAGATTCTCCTTACAGTTGTTAGTTGACTGCAATATTAATAAAAACACATTAGTCACACATTAAGAAACTGGTACGTGTTTTATGGCCACTTTCGTGGAACATTACTCCGTTGAGTCGTGTTGCGATCCGCTGATGATGAGATCCGTGTGGCTGCTGAGCGACTGTGTCGTTAAAGAGCTTTTGTATAGTGAAATCATGTGCCTTGAGGCTTCTCTTCTTACGTTCACTTCTCCGTGGCGTACGCTCTTTACTCTTTGCAACTTTAGTATTCCGTGATCCCTTGGGTCGTCCGATTTTCTTCTTCAATAGTTTACTAGCAGCCTCCGCAGTAGCCGAGGAACATTTTTGTTTAAAAATTACGGCTTTACGACACAAATTTTATAAATATTACCTATAAATAAAATGCATCAAATAAGTAATTGACAATTAACAATCTGGTATTATTAATAACAATAATGATTATAACTAATTACAATTAAAATCTGGTAACACATGTACAAAGTATGCCATTTATCAACTTCAATTTTATCTAGTAAGAGTTCAGGTCCAATAGGTCTGCCACTGTATGTATTAACATTTTCAGTAGCATACCACCTAACGGTTCAACAAAATAATATGAATTCGAAACTCTGAACTTACATAGAATCTAAACTTTTTAACATTCTGAAAATAAATAAGAGCTAGTCTTATGTACACCTCAAATGTAATAAATAAGATGCGATATTGCGCATATTCACTACTCAAATTTTAATTTAGATTTTTTTTTGTCAGATCTAAGACGTTCCTTTACTTGAACATCTGATTGGGTGCAGGTTCGCCACTCACTATCATTGGGGTTTCATTTCTCTTCATTGCTGGATATTTAGTCACGACTTGGGTTTTTCTGAGACTAATCTTCTTTTACTCAATTATCTATCTATATATTGTAATATCAAAATACTTTTACGAAATGGTTTTTTTTAAAACACGTACAGCATCCTAATTTTTCAAATTCATTATAATACAAAACTTGACACTACACCATCTGTCGGTGGAATTTTCGCTTCCGAGGCTGCTCCATTTCATTAAAATTCTTGTAAAATTTAAACTATTCGTGGAAGTTGTACCGTTTATAGTATTTTACCGTTTTTGTCAAATGCGCGAGACAAATTATTAAATTCGACGATAATTGATTTTTCTTAAATTGAAGTATTTTAACACTTCAATTTTTAATAACATTCTATCGATAATTTAGGTTAATTTTTGGATTTAGACATATGCTATCACGGACTTTTTTGTAGAACTCGTAGAGTAAAACAATATTGCTATTCGTAGATGTCACCTAGCTGTCGAGGCAGCTTAAGCAAATATAACTGTTATTTTTTTCGTTTTTATCGACATTTATTCTCAAAAAGCATTTCTATCTTTCTTATCACACAATTAAAAAAGATGAGTAGGCCAACGTTCTTCCTGGACATCTCAATTATCTCCTTTCACCAAATTTTATTTATCACAATCGGTTTCGTGGTTTAGTCGTGATGAGGTAGCAAATAAACATAACCTTTTCGCGTCTTCGTGGACACTCTTGCCGTGGCAATGATCGTGCGACATGAGACAAGACTTCAGACACTACGTGGCGTCGTCAAGTTGTGTGTCTCATCATTTGCGGATAACAGCCCCCCACACTCGTACAGTCGAGGCTCCGGTGCAGCTGCGTCAGAAAATGCGTCCCTCACTCTTCAACTACTGTGTATATGTGGATTCTGCGATCTACTTATATGTGTATCTGTAGTTTCCAGTAATAACCAGGTAACTGCGCTTTTTGACAAAATAAAAAAGGGACGATCTGTTCGACGAAGCGAGTTTCGTTCCTATTCGTCTAAACGATTAGAAAATGTACATTCTTCTCGAATTGAGAACTGAACATTTATGCACAATGTCTAAAATAACGGTAATAACCAGTTAAGTATACGTTAAATATGAATAAATATGAAACTCCAATACAATCTTCCTAAAAAAACGCGAGTTACATTTCATATTTATGAAGAATTTACGAAGTTAAGAATTTAGATAAATCAAAACTCGACGACCTTAAGGTGACGAGTACTTTTTTCTTAATATTTCATCGTAAAACGTAAATGTTTAAATGGAAGGTCAATGTGCCAATGTTATGACGGAAGAACGTTTTAGACAGTTTAAACGGCCGTAACTCGAAAGAAAGTTCACGTGCTCGGTTATCACTGATTCTCTGGAGCTTCAAAATCCCAAAAACCCACAACGACAGCAGCTGCTATATTCCTGTAAATGAGACACCGGAACGATTCATTCGATGAAGAACACGAAGGCGAAACGGTATTCAAAATCGGTTATCTGCTTTGGGAAGCGATGTACTTGAAGTCTGAAATTAAACCTAACAAAGTGTTTGCTAGCGCTAAATACATTCTAAATGGTTCCATATTTGTCTTCCTTTCGGATTCGGCTGGATCAAATTATTTGTAAATCGCCATTTTCTCGATAATGAAGTTGGTGGGACACGCATTTCGATAATCACGATTTAGTGCGTGGAAAAATCTCGTTTGAGACATTAAACGAATTTGGTGAAATTGGTGAAAAAGTCATTGTGAGAGAGAGGAATTTCACTTGTAATCAATCCACTTGCTGCTTTTGCAAGTCGTTGAGAGTAGCCCTCTGCAACATGTGCGCTGATTGACGCAGTGTCACTCGTTGTCTTCTGTTACGGAAGTACTCGTTTTGTGCTACTCACATTTCTATGACTCAGACTCTTCTTTTGCTTCGAAAAAATGAATTTTTAAGTAGGTAAAAGAGGTGTTGAAATTCCCTTACGGGCGCAAATTCTAATGCAATTGCGAACAGAATATTTTGTTAATATTTCCTTTAAAATGAATCACTTTGCAAATACACACCAGAAGTGCATTGGGATTTATTTATTTATTCGTGAGTCAGGTAAGAAGTTCATTTGGCAGCTATTTGTCCACATTTTTCTTCTTCTTTTTTTGCAATCTTCAAGTGGGATTTTGAGTATTGATTTGGAAGGCGACTGTGTCATATTTACACATAGATTAACCAGCCAACCTTAGTTCGCTAGTGGGGATTTTCTTAACTCCTATCGCTGCCGTGAGATTTCTTGAGCAACTTCAAAACTATTCGAAATATCTTTTGGATATGTTTATTTATATTAACGGAAAGGAGTTAAAGAGTTAAACTCGTATCGTAACGAGCTTCGGCGGGTCGTTTGTTTTTGCATTCCATTTTTCATTGTAAAGTAGATGTGTTCCTTCTTTTAATAAAATAAGTTAACGAGATATTGTACACCACATGATTTCGGATGATGTAAGTGATGTTAGTTTCTCTTTTTCTTTGTCACTCCATTGTTATAGTACTCTAGATACTGATTGAATTGCTTTTTTCCCATGCATGTGCTTCTTTATCCATTTATTTGTGATAGTTTATTTCTAACTGTGCGCGACCTTGGCACGTCTATATACATTATCTCTCTCGCTCCATCTCGGCCGGGGTTTTCCTTCCGGTAGTGGAGTCGGGTATTTTTCATAGGTGGACATGTCATTTAATACTTTTGTTATTATTAATCCCGGATGTTGACTGTACGTTACATCTACGATTCGTTTTGGAATAATAAATTGATAACATTTCGTATTTCATTAATACGCCCCACTGCACTTGGGCCCTAGATCGGAATGGATGGGAGGGTCCCTTGCTTGTTTCAGGAGAGCAACTTAATTAATTTTTCCCCCTGTGGTCATACGCAGTTTGTTACTGCATTTTTGACAAGTTTATTTATTATTATGGTAAAATGTATAAACTTGAACATACGTTGGATGCAGTTTGATTTTCTTGAAGACTTTGTTCCGACAGAAAGCTCTTTCCCTAATCGCAGAGGTTTGACGGGTGCCGGAAGTGTTCACTGGCTAGCGACGCACCACTCCCTGAGTGGGGGGGGGGGTGACAGACTTGACAAGGCTTCTTCTGACCCCCGTTGTTTCGTCACCATCAGCACCTGCCTTAGCCTCGCAGAGCGTTGTGGTAGGCTCTCTTCTACTCCATCGGTTGAGGGATATTTTTTCACTTTTCCCATTTTCTCTTTGAAGATATCGTTCGCAATGAGTATTGATGTATTTCCGAAAATCTGTGAGGAATACATGAGTTGAGGCATGTAATTAGAAAGCGTTTAAAGTGCCAAAGGAAAAAATAATGTTTCTATTGGATGAGCACAAAACTGATTAAACGCAATAATTATGAACGGAAGTACCGAGTAATTAAAATTTGGAGAATGTTCGGAATGCCACTTGTGATTTCCATGAACGCTCCGAATAGTTCCACGGATAGTCCTACACAAAAGAGTGTAAGCGCCACGCCTCGCGTTAACGACAAATTATTGAAAATATCGTAAAATAATATAATATATTATAATATCATTTTCCTCTACTTTTCGTATATTACACGTTAGCCTCGCGACGATGTACACGCCCACGCTATCTTTTGGCCGACATAGCAAGTACACTACCAACCAAAGGAGCTTTAGCACAACATTGGAGTTGTCAAGAAGAACGTTTTTCGCGAAAAAACACTTAAATTTCTTTTTTATTTAATAGTGCTAGAAGATTATATTGGGACAACATTTAGCAAATATTGATTTCTACTGCGAGACGTGCGTCATGTAGTGGCAACGTGGACGGCGCTGTAACCTTGACTGCTCTCCAGTCCGGCAGCGTGCGACAAGGGCATCCCACAGGTTAAGGCAAAATGTTTCTAACATAGTTCCTACAATCCCTACTCAGAATAGATTCGAAGTGCTACGCTCAGTTGAAACGCATGTCAATGACGAAGCGCCACCTGTGAAAAATGCAGAGCCACCAATATTCGTCTCTAACGTCACAAACGTAAACCAATATGGTCCTATGGAATACAACTGTGGGGAACTGCCTCCACCTCTGACATTGAAATCCTACAAAGATTCCAGTCGAAAACTACGCATTGTCTCCCGCGCACTCTGCTAAATCACCAATGCAACTCTCCATCAGCACGTGCGCATCCGAACAGTAAAGCGAGGAATTACAACTAACTTAACATACACCCCAGTTATCTCACCATCAATCTGCTTCACAATAGTGACCACAAAAGACGCCTCAAACGCCTAACCACATATTCTCATTATCAATGTTAATTTTTCTTTTCTCAATGTTCATTTGAAGTAACACTGCTGAGTGTCTACTTTATACTTATGTATTTTTACTATTTATTTTTACTCCTTGTGTAATATTCACCTCATGTTGAATTTGTAGGAACAAATTGCAAATAAAGATTTATGATTTTTAAAAAAATTGGGCAGGTCACGTCAAAAAGTAATTCCGAGAGCAGACATTTATTTGAAACTCACAGAGTGGTCCCCAACAGCTGATGAAACATTTTATGTAGAATGTACTGCTAGTGTGTCATGGCCACGAAAATATTTTCGGATATCCTACGCAAAAGTCTAAAACTACTCCATACATTCCTTCCAAAGACTTTTCACTATACAACTACTTTCTGACCTTACAGAACAATGTGTTTTCACCTCAGCGATTAAGGAGAGTAGAATTACTCCAGTCAAAAGAGGATCCATCAGGGAAGTTTGGAGAAGTTCTAATTAACCTCGGAAGTTCGGGATGTGAACTTCGCCTCCTCCTGCAGCAAGTTTCTTTGCTTCAAAGGGAAGAAGAAATCCGTCGAAGAGAACCAAAAGTAAAATCAACTCTAATACTAATAACTGGGATCAATGAATGAATCGAAGATCATTTCACTAATGATAATGAAGTCTTATTTATTAAGTGTTATTTAGTGTCTAATTATTATTGCGATACATCAACGTATTTAAGAAACAAATCACGAATCTTAAACGGTCCGAGAAGAGAAATGAATGGAGGTCTCCAAATGAACCCAGAAGATGGAAAAACTCTGGGGATTGCACTTTGTCTATTTCAAAGAAGAAGTGTTAAAATTTGATACTTCTCTATTCTCTATTTTCTGACATAGCACACGTACCCTTGGCGACAAATCCTCTTAAGTGAAAAAAAGCTCTAGACTATGCTACCACCAGGGGCGAACCTAGCAAGTGATGGAGCGAGGAGGAGGGCTTTTGCGTCTTCCGAGGAATCACACGTTTTATTAATAGTGGAAATAAAATAAATTTACGGCAGCGGAAATATTTATTTTGTTTCGAATCTAGTACTTGCATTTGCGTGGTTCTTTTGAAATGCACTTCCATACACAATAACATTGCGCTGCATATAAAATCATTTACCATAAGTAATGCGATGTTAACTGAGAACAGGATTCTCGAGATCAAACTGTAAATCAAATGATGTTGAATAACGAGTTCTTAACGCGCTCCTTTATGAATTTTACAAAATCGAGTCAAATTCCTGGGATCCGCCATTGGGTACCACAAGCGTCTTGTGTGTTTGTATCCATTCTGTTAATTACAGTGCATTATTATTCGGATGGATATTCCTGACACGCGATTGATGACGTTGCCGGATACCTGAAGCCGTTTGCCTTGAGTGCTAATCGGTTTGTCCAGGATCACGAGGCATCTTGTTTACATTTTTTATAACATGTTCATTCACTGAAAACGTTCGCTTTTTGTAGTAATAAGATAATATTTCATTATTTCTTTCGCAGTAACTGGAAGGACAGTTCTGTAACATCCGCTGGTGGTTCGGCACAAGAGGTGCTTGTCGAGGAATTATTCCCCACTCCACGAACGCAGAGTTGCTTTTGCTTCATGCTAGTTCCGAGGAACAAATCGTGTCCCCTAAAACTGTATATTCACTTTCAAAACAAATAAACTGCTTATTACGACCACGTGGAGGATGATAAACTAATTTAGGGCTCTCTGGAAGCAAAAGCAAAGAGACAATTATCCCATCAAGGGATTTAACATTTCAGCTTTACTCTCCTTAGATGTGAATAAGAATAGATCGGTACATATTATAAAATAACAAAATACCAAAAAACAAAAAGGTTAATTCACGATGAGGCCTTTGAAGGTTAGAAGCAAGTATCTTATAGAAACGGGACCCTTTTCACGTGACCGTCGTTATTTTAAATGATGGAGTTGATGACGCAATACAATGACAGCAGGACCATCAAATTCATTGGGAGTCTGCAGCGAGAAAAAATTTTCTTACATTAATTTTTCAGCTTCAATTTCAGCTAATTAGTAAACTTGTTCCCTCCTCTTCAGTTGTAGAAGAAAATAGGGAATTAAACGAGCGGTTCCGTGTCTTTAGTAAAGGGAGTATTGCCAAGCACGCACTTAACATGTTCTACTGACAAATACGGAAGAGGATAATCGACGAATTGCAATAGTGGGCAGTTCTCAGTGAAAAAAAAGAATATCCACCAACAAAATAGAAATCACAACAGGGACCAGAAACACTCCAGAAAGGCGAAATATTTAAAATTGAATACATAACGGTTATAGATCATTATGAGCAGTTCATTTGTATAGCGATCTCAAGTGTACATAGTATAACAAATAAGATGTAAAAATAGTTTATGTACCGATCATATGCACACCTTGACAATCTTCGTGAAGAGGAAAGCCAGAGAGAATGTTTGGAAGTAATTCCGACCCAATTTAGATTTGACTTCTCACGTAATGTTCTTATGAGACAAATTCTCCCGAGCGTCCTCTTCCTCCCGGTGGAGATCATGAGCTCCATTCGAACACGTTTCACTTGTAACCATTGAGTCGGAAAAGGCATTTGTTCAATACCTATTAAAGCGATTCCACAGATTATAATAACGAGCGTTCTCATATAATAAAAATCACAACCGTCGCAAAAATGTATAAAATTCTACTAAGATTAAACACTGACATAATAAACTAGGAATTTCTATCCATCATATCGAGTAAAGATGGATACAACATTTCTTTTGGCACTCATGTTCGCTTCAGATCCCATGGAACATTCCCACTTTTACAAAGTTATTTAAATAGATAAATCGACCACAATGTTTCTTTAATCCAAGTTATCTCAATGCAAGTTTTTTGAATCCGCTTCTGCCTTAGTGCCCTAGATCGGAATTGATGGAATGGTCCCTTGCTTGCTTCCGGAGAGTAAATTAGTTTATTGTCCTCCACGTGGTCATACGCAGTTTGTACTGTTTTTATTGACAATAAATTTATTATTCGGATTGGCTCGATTTTACAAAATGAAACGAACTCGACCCGAGAAATATAAAAACACATTTTTAGTCGAATATTGACTTCTTAATGTTAATTTAAAACGCTCTTTAGAAATATGAGTGTTAGAAATGTTAACCCAAAATCTTAAAAATCTGATTATAGCGTGAGAATCACGAATGTCCTAAACGAATCGGTTTCAAAGCGAAGGCTTCACAAGGAATTGCTAATAACAAATCTCAAATTTAGTGTTATCTTATAGTTACGAATTATAAACAGTTTTTTTTTCGAATAATCTGTAGTTTGATAATAATACGTACTTCTGAAATAACTTTCTTGTGATTTATTAAATAAAAATTTGCTGGTATTATCTTAATATTATAACACGTTGCTAACTTTTTATTATTATTTTAGGTGTGTGCTGAAATGTTAAAAAAAGTTTATAAATTATTTTTTAAAACATTAAAATTGAAATTCAAAGAATCAGAATTATTCACATCGCTTCTCGAGAACGAAAGGGAATGGCGTCATGTTTTTTGGAACCTTCCCTGCAACAAGCGTTCGTATCGTTTCACTAGGGAACGCAACTAAAGATGGAACGTAAGAAGAAAATAAAAAAGCGAAGATGAAGCAAATGCAAACATCGATGCGACGTGAAGAAGAAGAACAAAGAGACGAAACGAATGAAGCACATTATTTTTAAGTAAAAGAAAACACCGGTGTATACGTATCCCTGGTAATGACTTAGTAGTTAAGATACAGGGTATAAGGGGTATATTGAACTATAAATAAGTAAATTAAACTAAGTCAAGTTCCCCTCGTGCGTCGTCTACTCCACCTTGACCTTGAGAGCAGCGATCGCTGCTTTGTTTACTATGGGAAGGAAGGTCATCTTACACGGGAAGAGCAACGCAAGCGTCTTGTCGGGTGAAAACATGGATTCCAAGGATGCTTCGTGTCATGTTATACTTTGTCACGCCATTGTTGTAGTACTCTGAATACTAATTAAATCCATTTTTTCATGGATATTGTTTTTAATAGTTTATTTCTAACTGTACGCAACCTTGGCTCCTGGCCCGGGTTTTCTCCGGTTTTCCTCCTGATAGTGGCGAGAATGTCATTTAATACTTTTGTTGTTATTAATCTCGAATTTTTACTGCACAAATATCTAAAATCCATCGTGGAATAATAAATGGTTTAACACTACGTTCTCATTAGATAATTTCTTTTAGGAGAATTAAATCCTTGGGCCCTTGATCGCAATTTATGGGACGGTCTCTGGCTTGTTTCATGAGAGTAACGTAGTTTGATATCCCGCATGTGGTCATCCGCAGTTTGCGACTGCGTTTTTGACTATAAAGTTTCTTTATTTATTTATGTTGGTTTGTGGGTAGCTATGCATGACGCGTGCACAGTCAAAAGCACTCGTCTATGGCATGAGAAGTGGCAGGAGTGCGAGTCTTGTAGGAACAATGAAATATAGGGAATTGGATCCGCCTGATCTGCTGATGAGAAAGAGAGAAGCGCACTAAAGGAGGAAGTCATACTTGTATTATTTATTTAAGTAATCTTAATTTCATTTGTGTATTTAATTGTATCTTCTTATATTCTACCACCGGGTACGATCTGCCCATTTGCAGTTAAATATCATCATTACAATTACAATATTCCTTCCCTTGTAGTTGAGAGCCTTCGGCCACTGCTGCTTCCATATTATGTTCGAAAGCAATGCTGTCTCTATCGATCTCTCTTTCTACACGAGGAATGGAACGATTCATCTTTATCACTCGCCACGTGACGGTAGGGAAACAAATCTGCTCTCATGCAAGGGAAACAGTGCAAATTAGATTAATTAGATTAATGTCACTGTTAAGAGGGAGTAGCAATTCATTCATAGACATTAAAGTCCTAATGGCGTGCAAGTATTAAAACAGAATCTATTTTCAAGGTTTATAAATTATGAAACTCTTACAATATGAAGAAAATGAATACAATATTATTGGGCGTTTTATGACTCAAACCTTTGTTGCCATAAATTTTAGTGAACATAATTCACAAGCGTAATGAGCATTCCACTTCCTTCAGTTTTTTTTAAGTTAGAGTGAAAAAACATCCTTACGGTCTGCCGCTTTGATAAGTACTATTTGGAAAAACCATTACAACCAGTTTCAATCTGGTATCTGGTACGCAAGATGAGTCGTACAGAGTCATTTTTCGATATCAAGACTCATCTATATTACAAAAGAAATTCGCACAGGCACCCAGTTTCATAGAAGAAAGAGAAAAAAACGTAGTCCAAATTGAAGTCTAATGAAAAGTTGAGATCCTTCGATTCGGAGTTCGGAACTCGCATCTGCTTCTGATGTCAATTATTTTAATATAATTACGATTTATAATCGATATATTCCGAACAATTCAGTTCGATAATAGTACTTAGTTCTTGTGAGCTAGTTTCTTTGTGTTTTATTTCATACAAATCTGTTGGTATTATAACACGTTGCTAGCTATTTTCGTAATATACTGAAATGTTCACTGCCTTACGATCCTTGATGGGATGGTTCCTTGGTTGCATCCGAAGAGTAAATTAGTTTGTCCTCCGCGTGATCATTCGCAGTTTCTGACATTTATTTATTTATTTATTTATTTACTGCAAGTGAATTGTCTGCAGCTCTCACAACCCTTTTCCATTTACAAATTTCATTGAGAACTTGACCCTTCTTAGCTATTCGATCGAATTGTCACACGACCCAAAGATTTATTTATTGCAGATACCAATCAAGGGATTTAAACAATTCGCAATCCTACTCGCAACTATTCAGTCCATTCGGTATAATTTCGTCTCGAGAGTAAAGTAGTGACGTCGGATGCTCATCGATAGTTGTTGTTGTTGCATTGAGCTTGTCGGAACTTAGAGGGAAATGGGGCTCAGTTGACGGGGCTCTAAGAGACCGATCCTATATTTGGAAAACTAATTTTAGCATTCTAAGATTAGAGAGCGCGAGTCCTAAGAGAGAANTATTTGGAAAACTAATTTTAGCATTCTAAGATTAGAGAGCGCGAGTCCTAAGAGAGAAGATTCGAGACGATACGTGAATGGTAGAACTCACCCTCCGAGTTTCTTTGTTGCGAGAAATTTAAATTTAAATTTAAAAAAGAAAAAATCATGAACGGAAACCATGCAAAGTGTTTATTAGTTTATTGTGAATCGGTCTCAGTAAATTACTTTGTTGTCCTCAACGTGGTCATAGGCGATTTGTAACTGCAGCTCTCTTATGTATAAAAATAAATTATTTATTCATTTATGTATTTCTTTATTTATTTATTGTCCAATTGGCTTCATTGCTGTTGGTATAGCGCTTGTACACAGTGTAGCCAACGCGTTTATTTCGCCGTCGTCCGTAATAGTTATGATATTTGTAACTCGCGTTATGTTGGCAGGACTTTTGAATTTCTGAATACTTAAATCTATCGCCAATATCGTTCACCGATTCAATTCACTTGATGGTTCTTATGGCGCAATTCTCTTCTTTCTGCATACAGCGTGTGGAACGAATATTACCTTGTGTCTTAGTTTATTGCGCTATCAAATTGTATACTGCAAATANTTGTTTACTGCAAATATTCGCTTTTGTGACTACTATTAATATTTATTTGGATATAACCTGAATTTATAGTAATTGGTGTTTGGCAGCCATGTTGCATAATTTTCCACAAAGTTACACGAGTTTGAGTATCAGAACCACTCTCCCTTCGCACGGCAAAATAATTTCCCTCAACACCGAAGAAACCAGCTTCCGGGGTGGGGGGTGGAGGTCGATTCACATGTCATGGCATTTATGCAGCAGCTATGCATTTATGTTCAGTGATAGGGAGAAGTGAGGATGAGCAGGATGCTAGTGTACGAGAAGTGAGTGGATTTTGTTCCGTTGTTTTTTTTAAGTGTATTCATTGTTATAGTGATGTCCGGAGGAAGACGTTGAGGAATATATATATATATATATATATATATATATATATATA
>NNCF01126940.1:131579-161420 GCA_002313205.1 Laupala kohalensis
TTATGGACGATGGCGAAGTTAAAGTGTTGACGACGCACCGACATTAAGCCGCTTAGACATCGAGACAATAATTAAATAATTTTGTTATGATAGAGAGAGCCGTTACAAAGTACCTTTGAGGACCACGTCAATTACAACAAAGTAATTTACTGCGACTAATATACAATAAACTAATAGATACAGTGCATCCGGTCGTGTTCTTTTTTCTGTTGAGTTACATTTACTCGAAGCAAAGAAACGTGACTAGGATGTGTGATGAACGAAGGTTTATTACATGTTAAAATGTATATGTGGTAATGCTGATAACAGACGAATAACGACGCTAGTGTGGTTTGTGGCATGACGCTTTTGGAGTCGAATCAACCTTCGTGCTAAGAATAAATCCTCTTAACCGCAACGATGTATACCTGCAGATGTTTCATTATAGTAAATCAACGTCACACATCTATGATCAGAATCACGACGATTCATAAATTTACTGTAATATTCTTATTCTCTTTAAGTGAAACATTGGCTCTTCTTTGTTACAACATTCAATTCTTGCGACTTGACCAAGATTTTTATATCCTCCATTTGCCGCCTTGAAAAGGACGGTGCGTAACTTACATACATCGTCCTCTTCTCACCCTTAACCTTAGCTGACCCTCCGTATCCGTATGTCATGGCGGCTGCTGCGCTACTCACGAATGTCAGTTATCATTCAATAGTGGGATGTGCCTCTAGCATGCTTGCTTGCCACTGAGTCACTCGGGGTTCAATTCCCGACGGAGCTTTTCACTTCAGTGTCACTTTCGTGTTCAAGTGAAAAGCAAACCCTCCTCCCGGTATCTCTTAACCATTTTGTGGGGTTTTAGGGCTCGTGGTATGTGTCTAACTCTTGACTATTTCTGACTACTCGTACTAATAGCCCTTAGGCCCCATATAGAAGATAAACTGCAATGGCACGCTTCCTTTTTCCTTTTACAAATAATACACTCGAGCGTTGTGCTGCATTAAACATTCTACAGAGCGGTCAAAAGTCGTCACGTGTGAGAAATACAGCAGACAGACGAGTGTACAACCCAATGCGCAACACTGGAGGCGAGCGCCGGGACTTCCCCGTGGGACGCACCCTACGTAGATTATCTTCTTCGGGACTGTTAGAAACAGGAATGCGAGTCAAAAATCTAGTGCGGCCATTTACACGTAACACAATTACATGTAAAATACTAAAACGCATCTAATTAATTCATTAATTAGTAGTATGAAATACTTAAGTTTCGCTAACCTTTTTAACGAAATAACTTCATCATGATTCAAGAGCATTACTCACTATACAATTTATGAGAAACTCGATTCTCTATCAATAACTGCGTAGCGCAGTGAAAGCGTTGACTGCACATAACTGCAACGTCACGGAAGACGAGTTACATACAAAAGTACATTGAACCCTACGACCGTCATTACGTACTAAAAAAATCTCTTAGTCAAATTATACACGTATATGCTTCATGTTGTTTGATTTTCGAGGAGTATCTATGTATTGCGGTGTTCAATTCTTCATAAACAACATTTTCCAAATAAACTACAGCTTCATAATAATGCGTACTTCTCAAATATACATTTGTTGTTACTCTGTTGATACAACATCTAGTTAATTATTTGTATTCGGATCTGTGCTGAAATTTTTGAATCCCTTCGTGGGAATTGATAGGACGGTTCCTTGTTTGCATCCGGAGAGTACATTTGTTTATTGTCCTCCGCAGTTTGTAACTGCTTTTTTTATAATTAACTAGACAGACATTGTCCTGTTTCCAAATTTCAATAAATTTGTTTGTGATCGTTTTGTGAATTTTTGAAGAGCTATTTTAAACTTGTAAACAAAGTAAAAATGGCAAAAAATTAAAATGAACAATTCATTCACTTTGTTGTTACTGTACAACCGTTTGTCACTTCAAAACTCTCCGTATTTCGTAGGAAAATCTGTAAATTCGTTAGAGATAAAACGACGAAACTTAATTCATTTCATGAAACGATTGCGATGAACGTACAACAGAATCACACTTACCACTAAAAAACTGAAGGAAAAAACAACAACAAAAAAGAACCAACCAAATATGTTTCTCCTATTGTCAGTTATGGTCGGGAGCGCATACAAAAATTATGATATTTGCAGTTTGTCCGAATTTTCCGACTCTCCTTTGTAAGTGACCCGAAACCTTCTCCAGAACCATAACGAACAAAACAAAACGAAGAATTACGCGAATGCATCGTTCGAATCGGAAGTTACGGTCTTGACTTCGTACGAAAATCCCATAGAAAAAACCACTTTCAGTTTTTCCAGTTTTCCCTGCAACTTTTCCAATTTCTCTTTCCGTAAAAACCTTATTTTAACCACTACGAACATTAAAAAAAAAAAAAAAATATTAGTCAAATCGGTGCAGTCGTTCTCAAGTGATGCGCTTAACAACGAACAGCTTTTAATTTTTATTTATCTATAGATTTACTTACTAAATGTACTTATAGTAGAAAGTCTATAGTATAATATAACCCGTATAATACAATTAATGGGGACATGAATCCACTGAGGGAACCTGTGCACGTGTCTTCTGTTGAGTTGGAGGAACGATTTACTGCTCTGCTTCGACGAGCGTTTTCTCATTATGTCGCTGCCTGTGGATTAATTAATCGTCGTCGCTTCTGCCTTTTTTCCTTATTGACGTACGACCACATTCACAGCCAAAATGAGAGAAGTGAAGCTTAGTGAAGTGAAGTTCGATTCATTCGGTGAATATACACTCTTTTAACGAGGTTTTTTGCTGAAAATCTATCAAGGCTTGGAAAATTAGAAATGGTGAGATATGATTTTGGATGTTAAAGACAAAGGATATACGTAGGTATGTAATTTTGCTGGGGGGGATTCGAATGACCTTGACCTTGACGAGTCCTAAAGCCCCGAGAAAAAGAAAATGTAATTTTGCTTCGAACGCAAAACAGTGAAATCGATTCTTGAACTCCCAGAAAATACAAATATCCGGAAGATTCCTCTTCTTGTGATGTAAACGCGCGCGTCGGTCGATATTCTTAGTTTTAATTGTGAAGTAATGAGAATAAGATGTTTATAAACGTATTACTGTCAGTAAAGAATGTTAGAAACCCCATGGAAATACCCTCACGCTGTACTGATGTAATTGGAAGAAGTGCCGTCAAGCTCCCAGGAAGAGATTCTATTACGTTCCCAATCACTAATGAAATTGATTTAAACCTTCTGATTGAAATCATTCCATCCTGCGCAGGTGTTAAATGTCGTAGGAAATATGAAATAGGGGGGATGCCGGAGGATTCATATGTGACCATCGGAAACTATCGATAATTATCACTATCACTATATTTCTCGAGTTGAAATCACGATAAGTTCATGTCTTTCTCTGTTTATTTATTCTTTTGCCTATTTCCTATATTTTAGTGATTTAATTGACTCTATGCACCAAAATCCCCGAATTCACTGTCTGCGTCACGGAGGAGTTCCAAGAAGTGAGACACCCACCACACTCCTTACTTCGCGGGCGAATAGGAAATTCCTCTCGTCCATTTGCTCTGAGAGGGCAATAAAAATTTCATCTATGGAGCCAATGGCTTTATATCAGCCCTTAGCTCAATGTTCCTCCCCTCAGAAAAGGTTTAAACGAAGAAGAAGAAGAGGAAGAAGATAAACAACAAGGAAGGGAACACTGTGTGTTGATTAGTTTATTGTAGATTAGTGTAACATGTTATTTGTCCATAAAAGGTCGTACGTCTTACAACGATTTATATAATTCGACGTCCATTGTAGTGGAACATGTTTTAATCAAATACGTACGAATTGAACGTCATTGTCGCCTCCCCGGGGGAAAACCGGAGAAAAACCCGGGCCGTGACGGGGCTACAGAGATAATGTATACAAGAAGGTTTTTTCGTGATATTGTGTGAGCGAGAATTGGTCGTCGTGAAGCAACGAGAGCACCGTGGGAGCGTCGTGCCTGTGACCCCTCGAACTCTCCCAATTGCTCATTGACACGTCACACACGGAATGCAGCGTCCACTACACACGCTTCGCTCCTTCTCTGTCCTTTCTCCTCTCCTCTCCTCTCCTCTCCTCCACCATTCACGTTGTCCTATTATTCTTACTTTTTTTTTATTTTTACATTTCAACCTCTTAATCCTCTTGAAACTCGGGAACCACTCATCCTATTTTCGCGATTCTTTTTGTAATTCATAGATATGTCCTCTTGCAAGGTTTTAGAATATATATTAGGTATCACAAGTAAGATGCGAGGACGATAATAGGCAATGAAGTAAGGTAAAAACCAATTTTCAGACAAAGAGAGATTTTTCCATGAACTGCTAGAGACAGGTGAAAACAATGAATTGCCCTTCTCAAAGAGTTCCACAAAACTTTGCCCTGCAAAGTTTAACCGAAATTGTCGGAAAAAAAGTTTTAAAAATAGACTTGTTTATACACTTCAACATACCGGAGTAAATCTAGTACGTAAAAATAAATCTGCATCAGATTACATGCGTTCTGTGAAAAGTGTCTTGAAGTCGTAAAACTGGACCCGTAGTTTATATTTTACGAGCAGCAGCGTATTTCACATCTAACAAACGTTTTCTACCGTTTTCTAAAGTGTAAATATGGAAGAACAAAAACACGCGAGCGAGGCTGAGAGATATGTATTAAGATTAACACGAATAATCAAATTGAACGTAATCTATTTACTACATGTTTTGATGGAGTGTTACAGGTGTTACGAGAATATTATAGTAAGAAATGAATTTTTGAAGTTGGCATACTTGTCTTTTAGTCCTTATGTTGGTAGTAGAATTGTGTAATATGTTTTAATGTTGTATGTGATGTAGTTACAAAGGTAACGATACTGTGGAGTACAAATTACTGTGAATAAAATACAATAATTATGTTACGTTGAATGAAAATGGGAGACGGACCGAGATTCAGACTCGCAGTTCTTCGTTTAAGGCACTTTGCGAAAATACGAGAAAATAGCGTTTTTTTTTAATTTTGATTTTTGTGCAGTAAAAAGCGCTTAGTATTGGTAAGAAAGTGTTTATACATGTACTATCATGTATTTGGGTGTAAACGGAGAATTGCGAAAAAATGTGTCTCATCTTCGGACGCTCATATCTCTGTTTCTGTGCGTCTGACGAAAAATCTACTCTTCACAATTTTTTTTTGCAAATTTTGTCAGCTACTACTTTTAGTTTTAATTTTTTTTAATATCTTGCGTAGTTTTTGAGATATTTACAAAAAACATTTTGCGACCCCTTTTGACCCCGCCCCAAGGGGACCCACCGGAGTGTCCGATTCTCTTTTCCCATTAAAGTGACCCCGGAACCTAACTTTCTGCCAAGTTTCGTGACTAGGATTTTTTTGTCCAGTTAAAATCTTTATTTAATGGCGTATTAATCTTTCGAAGGAAAGAAACATGACTTGAGGAGTGAAGATGCAACACTTGAGGGTTTCTTGATCTAAATGCTCTAAATGATTTCTCTTTTAGATCTTGACCTTCGCCGCCGTTGTAGGAAGCTTCCTTCCGTACACTTCCTCTTATGTCCTTCCGACGTCGTCACTGGTTGCTTTCCATATGGCGATTCTTACGGCGACTCAACTCCTTGTACTAGTAACTATTTCTAATAGTTATTTAAATTAACAAATTATTACTTGGGCAATGAAGCACGATTTCTTTCGACCTTTCCGTTTGTTGGTATTGAATGCGGAGAGGGAGAGGGATAAATATTCAAATTATTATTATTTTCGTACCTAAATCTAGCAACTTATCTTTCAAACAACTTCTAGGACAGAATTACATTTCTAAACTTTTTTAACCATTTCAACACATGAATCTCACGGAACACAAAAACGCGATGTTCCATCATTTTGCTTTGAAGCAGGCTGATGGTGTCGGCTGCTCCGTGGTATTTCCCCGTGAGACCAGTGGCTACCGTCTAGGCGACTTGTGCAGTGTTTACTCTGCTGAGTGCTACGCCATATTGCGAGCATTGCGATCAACTATGTGCTCCGGCGGATCACATTTCCTGATTTGTTCTGATTCACTGAGTGCCCTCCAAGCAATCCAGAGCATGTATCCAGCTGATAAGCTGATCCAGAACATACAGGATGTACTTTTCTCACTGCAAAGTGATGGAAAGAACATAATGTTTTGCTGGGTTCCCGGACACGTGGGTATCAGAGGAAATGAGGAAGCAGACGATTCCGCAAAGACGGCATGCCTCAGGAATCGCGTGGATTTCTCCACGATTCCAAAACGAGATCTCCTAAATTCCGTCAAGATAAGGATTCTGAGTGAATGGAGCAATGAGTGGTTAGCTGTTGAAAGGAATAAGCTCCGACTTATCAAATCTTCTGTTAAGTCATGGAGCAGTTCCTGTAGGCCAGCCCGGCGCGACGAGGTCTTGCTGACCCGCCTGCGCATAGGACATTGTCCTCTCACTCATAGGTATCTCTTACTACTTGATGATGAACCCGTTTGTGAGGAGTGTAGCTGTTCTCTGACAGTGCGTCACCTACTAACTGATTGCAGAAGATACTCAAGTATACGGAGACAAATTGGTCTGGCTGCAGATTTACCAACAATTCTCGGAAATGAAACGGTTAATGTTAATAAACTATTGAATTTTATGAGTAGATCGGGGCTCCTCCCTCAAGTTCTCGGGAGGGTTTAAAATTTGCATTTCCTTTTCATCTTTACTGTCTTCTTTCCTTTCATTTTTTTGTTTCTGTAATTAGAAAATATAATATTTAGAAATTGTTTTCCTTTTTTGTAAAATAATGTATTGGTATTCTGCTTTCTTTTCTTTCATCTTTCTATTTAGATATTTGTTGATTTCAGGAGGTTTTTTTAGTGCGTATGGTCGAGATATTTGGCGAGTCCCACACACGGGGAAGAGTCATTGCGGCTCTTCTCTATGGTGCGAAACTGCATTTTTCCCTACTTGCATGGGCTCTAATGACCTTCGATGTTGACGAGCCCTAACCCCCCACCCCTCCCAAAAAAACCAAAAAAAACCCATCATTTTGTATTATGTGGCGAGCGTTTAAGTTTAATACGTTAATAAGAATTTGCATCTTAAATAGGTTGAAGATTCAACTCACTTTTGCTTATTAAGTAAAAATTAGTTCGTGTATGTAATGTTTCCCTACGTAGAGACGGAAATTCTGTTCAGTTCTTCCGAAGTGTCTTCGGGAAATAAGTCAACTCGATCCCTTTACACGCGCACCTGTCGCTTCTCCGCCATCCCCTTGAAAACCATCGGAAGCGCACAAGTTGATTTGAGTTATTCCCTTACTTCGGCCTCATCCGTTCATTCCGTTCTCAACAGCAAACTGTCATCATTTCTATAACAAAAGAATTAAATGTAATGACTGGTATGCATTATGTTCGAAGGTAAAAGCCATTAAATGTTGGATTAGTAGCGTTGCAGGACCGCATCCATTCTGCCGTTTTAATTGTCTTGTGAAAGATGACTGTTTCATGTTACTATTAAACAGTCTTTTTAACAAAACTACGCAGAATGCAGAGAGGCGTCTAATAAGAACTGCAGTTGAAGGTGATATTGTAAAAGCTTGCTTGCAAATGCTTGCTCTCTTTGGTTGTATTGTTGATTTCTGGAGGTGACGAGGAGACTAAGGACAGGTCTTTACTGTCCGAGACACATTGGATTCTGGGTGAGTTACCTAGTAAACCATTTATCTGCTGACTGAATCGAAATTTATTGTTCTGACATCAGAAATGAGGGAGGATGCAGTCTTTTTAATAGCAGTTTTTCAATCACTTTGGATGAAAAGGGCAATAGGAGGCTGCGTAAATAAATAAATGTATGTATGTATATCGTTCCGACCAGCTAAGGACCAGGAAATGACGAGTGCCAGTGAGGCTCAGTTTTTGTGAGAGTTTACTCACTAGACACAGTGACTTTTACCGAGATCGGAGGAACAGCGTCTATGTAGGATCCAGATTGCTGTATCCGAGTATTACAACTGCGGTTGTTAGTCGCAGAGGGCGGACTTCTCATACATCCCAGCAATGTAAACTGAGACATGGAAATGAAAATCTACAAATTTTATCTTGCTCCACCCGGGGATCGAACCCGGGATGGTGACGAGCAATCACGCTGACACCGTGGCTACGACGGGGACTAAATAAATAAATAAAATAAATACCCCTTGTTTGTCAAAAAAAGCAATTGCGTTCTTCATGAGGATATTTGGGATAACAATGATTTGCGCTTCCGTCCGTTTGTCAGGGAAGTAGCCGATTCGCTGGACGCTATTAAACAGGACTGTGATAATTCCAATTTCTTTAGTATCGGAGAAGGGAGTATTTCTTATGTTGCAATTAAGTGATTCGTGTCACAAGTATACTTTTAATCGTGTTGAACTGTTGTGAGATCATGTCCTCAAATAAGTTTCAACGATGTTATGAGAGATTAAAAAAGTACTATTCTTCTCGATCTTCGTTCCTCGGCGATTCTTCTATTTTCGGATTGATCTGTTCTGGAGATTGCTTTTGTTGCACTATTCTTTGCTTCGTATGTACGATTGGGACTTGTAGGATTCTCAAAACATTTTTCAGTAAATTGCTGCCAAGATTTTGAGAAACTATTTATTCCGTTATTGTTTTTAATAGTTTAATAACAATATCAATTCTCGCTTAAATATATAGAATGAAGTCTTTGTTTGTTTGACGATATTTGTGTGGACAATGGCGCAACTGAAGAAACGGTGTTCGTGGGAAGAAGCATCCGCGATCCTTCAGACTTCACTTGCTCGCTGGCACGTTGTCATTGCGGTTTCTACCATATCAATGATAATATATTTATTTAACTGCAAATGGGCAGAATGTAAGAAAATACAATTAAATGTACAAAAGTACATATCACAGAGGACTGAAATTAAAAATTGTTAAACTTTATGATTAAACTACTATTAAATTATTAAATGTAGATCGTTATCTGCAGGCTTTTTGATTTGTGTGTGTCACGAAATGGCCACGCGTCTTTATTTAGTTCGTGGAGACCGCAGTAGAGTGCGTCCGTCCGCTCACGACGACGTCCCCGCGATACACGAGGGTCGTGTGTGTTGCCTAGTGACAGGCGCTGCGTTCTTCCACTCGCCAGGAACATGGAATTCATTTCCAGTTCTCTTGCATTTACTTCCCAACGCTCTCTGTCTCTTCCATTAATTGTTGCCAGAATCAATGTAAACACTTTAGACATTTCGACGTGTATATATACCTATATATCACCACCTCCGACATTCATCAGAACTTTGTTGTCCTCCGAACGAAGTTTAAATAAAAGGAAAAAAGAAACAACTAAATATGAGGGAGAATGGAAGACGTAAAGATGAAATAAGTTACTTGGTGTGTACTGTAAGAGCAATTGGGAAATTAACTCTAAACATATTAACATCCTCTTCTCCTTCAACCTCTTCTTCACCGAGGGGTGAAGTGTTTCTTGAACAAATGCTGAAACAATGTCTGTGAAGTGAAATATAAATGAAATATAACACGTTTTGAAAATATGAGAAATACGTCGATAAAGCTTAAAACTTTTTTTCATCTTTTAAAAGCACTCAGGCTTGCCAACCAAACATAAAATTTCTTGGTTTATTACGTCACATTCCTACTCAAGTGACCGATTGATTAACTCTCTAGGAAACGTACGTTCAGTACCATCACCTTTAAGCGACGAGAATGTTCCAGTCTCCTGAACGACTGGAATCGTAGCAAAAATAAATTTGTTGGAGAAAATAGTGAAAGAAAATACCATTAAAAAGTATTGGAGGCTTGAATTCTTTACGATACGATGAAATAGGTTTATTCAATTAGTGTTTGTACAAAACATTATATAAAATATGTAATATTTAATTTTGGGGGTCCGACTTCCTCTTTTTTACAAACGACTGTTTCATTATTTTATGTTGAATGAAATTGGGAGAAGACCGGAATTCGAACGCGGGACCTTCACCTTAGCGCGCTGATGCGCAACCTACTACGTCATACCGTTCACCTCGCATAGGCCCAGACCATCATTGACATTCAACTCTTTCGAGACCCTCTGACCTCTGAGATGATCTCTGAGGATATGAGGGCGAACGGGATGACGTAGTAGGTTCCTGGCGGTGTGGCTAACAGCAGTTTGAGAGATTTATGTATACTGTTTCGTGTTAATGGGAATTTCAGACAATGTCTTCCCAAAGGAACTTAAATAGAAATCATTTTAGAGACGTAGTGCCCTTTGATTCTCTCATAAAAATCAAAAAGCTCAAGTACACATCCGTGCGAAAATTGTTGACGGATTTTGTGTCGAAATTTAGTTAAATTAGTGTTAATATGATATGCAGTTTTGTTATTTTTAAATTTGCGTATATGAGTAGAATCAACCCATTTCATTCGTCTGTTCTTATGCTTCTTGTCTCTCTTGTTCTTGAATATTTGAACGCATCTCAATGGGTTTTTTTTTTAAATTTCTCGCGAATTAGAATTATAGATTTTTTGTGTTGGTTGCATTTAATGATATGAACATTCTTCTCGTACCTGAAATGAACGTTTGAGATGCAATCTCAATTTTTTTTCGCGTAGTTCTATGCTGAACTATATTCGCCTCGTTTTTCTCGCATTATCTCTCATCTCAGTCATTTCGTTAAAAAACAAACTTATGCGAGTAAACAATGAAGGTCTCATTCCTGTTTGAATATACGTTAAATTTCTCTACCTGCCTCCCAACAATCGGGAACAAATGCAGAACAAGCGACGTTGAATCCGTGTCCATCCTACTTTCCTTCTCAAATCATTTACCTCTGTGTGAATTGCGTACTTAGCTTCCTATTCGTGAGGAAATTCGAGTTGGAAGCATCTGCTAATACTCTCTATACATCTGTGTGACCCCATTCAGCACGTGCTTTGGATTGCGTCAGTGGCAGCTTCGATGCAGCCACCGCTGTCCCCGGGGGCTGAAGTATGGAAATTGCGCTGCTGTTGTAATACGGAATAGTTGCTGCTTCGATCTGATACTGTTCCCGTTTTATCGTTCAGTTAATCTAATATCTCTATATTGTAATATCTTTATCTGAAAATTTACGATTGGAAATTTTATTGCTCCGGTTTTGTATTAATTCTCGATTGGTTTTGGTTTGTGTTCCTATTTTCATTTTTGAGTTCCTTGAGAAAAAGAAGAATTGCCATTATTTTACGTCGCGTTTTCACATTTCGCTCTCGACGGGGAGAAAGTGTCCTGCTGCAAAGTCGTACTCCGATCACACAACTAAGACTAGCGGTGCGAAACCATTGCAATACCTTTGTCCAACTGCAGCGTAGAGCGACGACAAGACATATCCTAAAAGTGTTATGTAAATGTTATTTCGTTGTAGAAACTGAAGTATTTTCGAATCTGCAGCGCGTTTGCTGTAAGGTCGTAAAGCAAGGTTACATTGGCTATAGCCATCGCTGGATCTGGAGCATGTTCATACCATTTTGCAGGGGTAGTTGCGTCTTTCAGTGCCCGGCATATGTGCCAATGAACGTGGCTACAGATATTTTTGTGTCATCTTTGATTCGTCTTTCACCAAAGTTGGACAATCAGAGACACGATGTGGTTAATAGGGTGTCTCGAAATTTTTGTTTTCTTTTGTTTTGTTTTCCTTAGCGCAAGACCTCTTGAAATTTTCGAAATTGATCGTAGATTACCAAAACAATTTTAAAAATAAAATAAAACTGTATCTTTAGGGTTCTACCAATCTTCAACGATTTGAAAAATTGACATTTTTATGGTGATATTTCGGTATCCTTAATTTCGTCTCCTGAACTAAATATAAACAAATATTTATTGTTTTTTTTTCTGTTTAGGTGTAATACATACACGACGTTTCGATTTGCATGCAACGACACGTCACCAGCGACTTGGAATTTGTTAGGTTTCAACCTGCAAATTCCTTCAAGTTTCAACTTGTTTCGAGGACTTTCTTGACTGGACTCGCGAGGGTTTTGTTCGTAGCCAAAGTAATTTTTAAGCCATGAAAGAGCAGTTGCGATTGTTAACAGTGTTAAAAGCGTATTTTGTGATTTTTAAATAATGAGCTATTTTGGGACCATACAAAGAACTTGACGATCGGCAGCTACCAACTATAAGGGACGCCATTAAATTTATTTTATTTGTCGAGAACGACCTGAAATTGAAGTATAATGGAAAGGATCCATCCAATTCCGATATATATGCGATTGTTTGTGAAGAGATCAACAAAATTTGGACCAAAGCTTCGATTCCAATTGTAACTAAGGAAAGAGATCTTCAGTTACTGAAACCCTATTTCGAAAAGTACCTCAATTTGAAAAGATACCCCAAAAGCAAACGAAATGATAGTTTTGAAAACAAACAAGTGTTTTTTAGAGTCTGAGAAGCTTTTCGACGTTGCTTCTTGTAAATACACTTTATTTGAATCTTGTTCGTGTTTAAAACCTAAGAAAGTTTTCATCAATGAGAGAAGTTTCTCGTTGGATCAAAGAAATGACAGGAAAATGGTTCTAAGCGCTGTTGACAAGAAAGAAAGGACTGCAGAGACAAGTTGAAGAGTCGATAAGGGCAGCAAAAGAGTCGTGTTCTACTCAAGAAACCGATTCTGTTTCAGCAAATTGTGAAGAAGATTCGTTGCAGAAACGAAACCGATAGCAGAGGCAAATCCGTAGCTTGTTATTCAAGGATAAATTCTTCAGAACCTTTCTTGCTCGATCGTAATGTTAAAATCGAAGTAATTATTGGCACATTTTTCAAATATTTTGTTTGAAAGAATTTTGTAAAGCTAACGAATAATTAACGTTTAATTCAATTATAAGTATCGTTCTCTATAATAATATTAATTGCATTATTTGTTTCATGGTCATTAGTTCTGAATAGCTGTTCGAAAAAAGGAGTGATTGCTTAAAATAGATTTGGTTGCCACTGTTTGTTTATATTTTTCAAAACTGAAAATAAAATTTTATTGATCTGTAATATTGACAATATTATTTCTTTTACCTCTGTTGTTCATTCCGACAAAGCTGTTGTGAACGCGCGACATGGATTATGGTGTAAATAGTCCACGTGTATCGGGGAAACATACCGTTCTATGTTTGCATGGAATATTTTTGAATAATTTACGTGGTTCAAAGAATAAATCACTCACGAAGTTGATCTGTTTCAAAGACTATGTATCCTCCTCATTTGTATCTTGACGCGTTGAATCCGAATTCGAATCCGGGGTCAGAATTGCTCCATCTTCCTGCGCTTTTTTTAAATCGCGAGAAACCACCCTTAAATACAGAATATACGGAGAATCTCACTTTGGGAGGGATCAGATTAGATATCCTTGTAGAAATCCACTGAAAATCCGGTTCTTCGACATATTTCTAATGAGGACATTCGAATCGTGGCATAAGATAAGTGTTTGGAAATTGTTGATTTTCCTTGTCACACACAATCTATCGAAATATGTGTTAAACTGGTAACAGAGGCCTCACAAAGTGTAACTGACGCTACTTCTAGAGATGGATTCATTAGAACCAGGTAGCAATCTCGAGCAGAAATGTGAAATTTTGGAGACAAAAATCAGTTTAAATTTCAAGTTTTTGTCATTGATTATAAGCTCTATTTTGTTATCTTGTGCTTTGTTTAATTTATTTCAAGAATAAAATACCTTTCAAACTAGATTTTTGTATTATTTTAGGCATACAGTTTAAGTCTGTAAAATGGTAAAATTTACAAAACTTTAAAGTGCGGTAGAGCCCTCAAGATGGCACGCAATTCTAGTTTTTTTAAACCTTTTTCGTAATCTGTGTAAGATTACGCAAATTTTGATACCTCTTGCGATAGTGTAGCTCGAAAAATTTCTTTTCTTGTACATGGACGGGACAGTCTAGTGGTCAACCGTTTCTAAGTGCTTCTATGGCATAAGCGGTTTCTATCGTCTGTGGTTTTAAGAACGAACTTATCGTAGTGCCTTGTTCTCAATGCTTTATTATTATTATTTGTTATCTTTAATCACTATTACGATTATTCATTGTTTTATTGAAATTGGTTGTAAATTTCCTGAATTTCGCATTTATTGCCGTTGAAGTTAATCTATGATGTGGTGCACTGCATATCCTCTGTGCAGCGCGATCGACGCATGAGAATAGCGTTAGTGACGTGGGTGGGTGGCATTTCAGCTTAATCTGACCTTTGCGCTCCACGTCTTGGACGGCATATCCAGTGCTTCGCTCGTTCTACAACACAACGCACTCAACATTTCATCGTCCCGTGACGTTATAATTGACTTTCAGGATATGGACCTGATCACGACCAAACCACTTGACAAATCGTGATGAAATTTGGAAAGGAGATAGTTTAGATGTCCTGGATGAACATAGGCTAAATTTTATTTGTTTAAACGTGCGATAAGAAAGATAGAAATGATTTTTGACAATAAATGCCCATAAAATATAAAAAATTGAAGTTATATCTGCTTACGTTGTCCAAACGGTTAGAGATAGGTGACTACTATTAATGACAATATTGTTTATGTCAAAGAGTTCCACAATAAAGTCCGTGATAACATTTGTCTATCTGCAACAATTAACCTAAGTTGTCGAAGTTCTTAAATGGAAGCTTTAAAATACTTCAGTTTAAGGAAAAAAATGAATCGTCGTCAAATTTAATGAATTATTTGTTTTGCGCATTTATCAAAAATAGAAAACGTCTTAAAAACCTTAACATTCCGAATTGAGAAGAATTTTCATGAAATGGTGCAGTCGCGTCGTGCTCTGAAAACGAAAATTCGAGCGACGCGGCTCCCGTCGAGATGGTAAACAAACAAACAAACAAACAAACTTAATTGTAAAAAGAGCGTGTTTTACATATGTTTTTAAAAACCAGTAAGTAAAAGAATTTTGATTTGACTACATAGATTTTTCCTGAGTAAATGTAGATTAGTCTAAGAAATAGGCCGAGCAACGCTCTGGAAGTTATAAAACTCATTCAAATTCAAAGTTGGTTTTTCCAATTTTCATAAGATATGGTATACTTTAGGACAAATTTGGAAAAGTTGACAATATTTTCGAATTGGGGGGATTATAAAAGGCGATGTATTAGTGATTCCTTGCGATTGTGGAGAAATGTGAATTGGGCTGCCATTCACTGCAAAGCTTTGACTTTCTCCGTTACTCATATTAGTGACTTCAGGGAATGATGATAAACAATTTCATTCAACTGACAATGGAGGAATGGATGTTTGTCAAGTAATTTTCCTTCATTAGGGGACTCTTCTATTTCAATTGCAGCATTTCGAACTCAAAACCATTCTGTTTGGTGTTGGTTCTTGTCATTTTTGATCAATTGAAAGACAAGTACTTATTTGTCTTCGAAGGAAATATCACCATTGAAGAAACTCACAAACACATAGAAATCTCTTAGATTGCGGTGAACCTCAGATTAATTATGTTATGTTGAATGAGGATGGAAGACGGGCCTGGGAGGTGAACGGGATGACGCAGTCGGTGAGCGCACGAGCGCGCTAAGCTTAGGGTCCCGAGTTCGAATCTCGGTCCTCTCTCCCATTTTCATTCAATATAATATAATTAATTAGTTTCAACTCACATGTGGACATTTTCATTTCCTTCGAATAAAATACTTTTTTATGCGATATTTTTCTTCCTCGTCGCTAACTGCAAAATCTCCTACAGTTTTTATGAGCTTCTTGGTCTCACGACTCGTTTGTAATTAAGGTAAATTTGTTTTCATTTAATGAATTATAAGCTCTTTTTCCCGTTTCAGTCTCAGTTCGTGCTTTCCGAATAACTTTGTTTCTTTATTAAACCCTCAGATCAAGTAAAGAATACAAAAAATGAATGAAACATTTAAAAACCTAAATAAAGAAAACATAAAACTTTAAGTAAAAATAATACAAACTTTTAAGATTTTCAAAGAGCCATTTTAATAATAATAATAATAATAATAATAATTTCGTCCACGATTCATCAGAAACGCGCTTTGAGGAGGTCGTCAAATCATAACATAACACAGTGAATTATAACGCGGTGAAAAACATGATTTAATTACTATTTATCAGTTAATAGTATAGTAGAAACAATATTGAGGAAATCGCTTGATGGGTTTCGTGATTTATGCTTTATTCTAAAGTGGAAGAAGCACCTTCCTTCCCCAAAATATCTGGTGACCTATAGATAAAACTATGTAAAAAACATGGAAAATTTACTACAATTAAAAATACGATCCATCACTTTCGTGATTTAAAATGAGTGTGTCGTCCGTAAGACGCATTTTATTACACCGATTATAATTGTAATGTTTTCACTTAAATGACCTGTAAGGTATGTTTCTAAAATGAAATCATAATAATTCATAATACTCTGTTAATTTTTGCGGATTTTAGGTATTTTAGTGATGTAATTCTATCTACGTTAGTTCTACCTTCAGTTCATTGCTACTCTTTCCCGCTTCTTCAATTGAAACATTTCTACTTCGTTAATGAGCCGTTTTTTTTTCCTTTTCCGTTGAGACGTGGGACTGTAAAGTAATCGGAAAATAAAAACCGATATCTCTCTGGGTTGAAGGACGCAGGCTGACTTACTGTCTCTGTCGCTTGACATTCGCTCACGTGGGACGAAGCGAGCAGTTAAGTCCAATTACAGTTCGTCATTGTCATAAGTCTAGAAATTACACCTTCATAATGAGCTCCTAACGAAGAGGGCAGTGGAGTAATGAATGGTGGCTACTACTTCTTTCAATTTCACGATTTCAATGTAATTGTCTCTTCTGACTTGCATCATACTTTCGAAATGAGTGTTTAACTAGGTGTACTCTTAAAAAATTGAAGAATTTTCCTTTTTCAGTTACTTAGAGTGACAGTTAAACGGAAACGACCGTCGTCGACTCCGATCCTTTCAGTTCTAAAGGATAAAGTCTTCTGGCTGCTTCGTGATTGAACTCAACTCTCGCTTTAATTTACCCCTCGTTTCGTGTGCGAAATAAGGATAACACGTAATACGTATAAACATATACAGTGTACACAGTATACGCAAAATGTCCCTGAACTCTACTTTCGGAAATGTCTCCCGAAGGTAAGATACAAAGACAGAGGCGAAAAGGTGTGGAAAGCGCTTTATTAGAGCAACTGAAGTGATATTGATTTTCAATTTCGATCCATTACGAGCGGTATAGGTCTCCAGGTAGAACATACTGGCCAATCTATGCGACATCAGTACGATCATTTAAGCGTCCGTCACATTGAACACAGAGAGCTTCATCTCAGCCCTTCCGACCCGCAACGGAATGGGAGACGAGCAGGAGACGAGAGTGGCGTGTAGTGCGAGGTGGTCAGTGCCGGTATAATTCCCGAGGTCATCCTTGTAACGAGCGTGCCTCGTTGACCCCTCATTCCCCTGCCGGGGGCCCCAAGGGTCGACAAGGAGGCCACTGGCTTTGGCAACCAACTCCTACTCTCATTCCACATGTAATAACTACCCGATACAGTAAACAGTTGGGTCAGATGGATGACTTGCACAGGCACAACTTGAAGGCGAAATTATACATCAGAAAATAGCTCGAAGACAAAACTCCATATTACAAATATCCACCAGAAGTAGTGTTGGATAACAAAATCCGTGATTTATATTTTGATCGGGCCATCTTCTCTGACAAATCAATTCACCTAATTAATAATACCACATTCCTCGTATGTATTGCCACACATGACAATGTCTGAGGAAATTTCAAAATACACCCTCAGGAAGTACAAGTAACTTGGATGAGGAACACAGTCCATATAGTCCCAATAGTAATTTCGGCTACCGGAGTAATTCCAAGAAACCTACATTCAAATCTGGAAACATTACATTTACATATCTCTGCAGAAAGTCACAACCCACATACTTTTGGAGGTTCTTTTGTTCTTTAGAAAATTGAAAGGGAATGAACACTTTATTTATTTATTTATTTTGGCGAGGTTCAGGCCGTGAGACCTGTTCTTCCACCTAACCGTTCGATTTGGGAGAGGGAGTTGGGAAGGAGAGATGTTGGATTGCCGGTAAAATTATGGTACCGACCCGACATTTGTCTAGAGTTAGTGAGGGAAACCCCAACTGAAAACCGCACCTAGTTCGGCTGAGTAGGGTTTGAACCCACGCTCTTCCGCGCAGCCAATGGGATTGTGGAAGCGAGGACGCTAGCACTAGACCACAGCTGTCGAAGACGTTACCACACTTGTCATTTGGCCAGTGCCTTTTTTCTTCTTCTTATATTAACCAGCATTCACTGAGAAAGATAAATAATACTCATTACGTAAAGAACTTTCTCGGAACAAGGAGAAGAACCCAAAGAAATAATAATATAATAATAATAATAATAAAGTAATCCCATTAATATGTCAAACATGGGAGTAGTACCCAAGAACATGTTCAAATCGTTGCAAGAACTGGAACTCAAGCCACAAAACTTCCAACTCGTGCAAAAAACAGTTATCCTAAACTCATCCCGCGTAGTTCGGCGATTCTTATACAAGTGATGTTTGATGATAACACTTTGATGTTTCTCTCCAAAACAAGATTACCATAAATGCGGTTAAGACGAGTCTCTGACTCCTCCAACCACGAGAAACCGAGAGAAAGTCGTGAAANCTCCTCCAACCACGAGAAACCGAGAGAAAGTCGTGAAAGAGATGGAAAATATTAATAACAATAACAACAACACCACCTATTTGCCCATGTGTTGTGAGCCGTGAGTTTCCCAGTCGGGCAGATTGTGGTACGACTCATGATACGACCAATGAAACGAAGAAAATACTTCTAATAGCTTGAGAATATCTGTAATCTTGAGAATATCTGTAAGTTCTGTGCAGTTAGAGATTCGCAGAATTAGACATATGAAAGAAAATTTGAATCATACTTCTACCACATCGTGTTACCGAAGACATTGTAAGCGTCTTATTGTAGTATTTGTAAATGGGAAATGTAGCTTAGTTCTATTGAAACTTACCTACATGGAAAGATAGGAGGTAGGGGATGGGTGGAAGGAGCTATTGTTAGTAGATAGGTACACCAACCACGCGGTCCACGTGAAGGAGTTAGTGAGAGTTTAAGATTCCAGAAATAGTAGGAGGTGGATAGAGGAAGGAGGGTTTGCTTTTCAGTATTCACAGCTATAAGAACTGGGACATTTATGAGAAAAGCTGCAAATTCTTTGTGGTCCCACCGGGAATTTAACCCGAGACCTCTTGTTGACGAGCTGTAACGCTACCACCTGAGCCACCGAAGGGACATACAACCGTCTTACCTTTATTCATCCCTCGTTGTAATGTAGATGTCTAGTAAATTACTTCTCGGTGTTGTCTCGGCAACAAGAGGTCGTATCACCGTGATTTAAATTTTGTTTCATTAGTTCTACTACTACTACTACTATAATAATAATAATAATAATAATAATAATAATAATAATAATAAATTTATTGTCAAAAGAGCAGTTACAGACTGCGTATGACCACGTGGAGGACAATAAACTAATTTAAGAGGCGGATTCAAAAATTTCAGCAAAAGTTCCTAGATAAGATAAAAAGTTATCTGCGAGATATAATACATATATAATTAACGTCCATTATGTAATCTAATTAAATAAATAATTAAAAACTTGCGACCTTTTATGGACGAATAATATTTTTATATTTTGTGAATAGCTCTCTAAGTTTCGACGTGTATTTACGCCGTCGTCAGGTGATCAAGTTGAAACAAATTATAACAATAAACATAACAACAGGACAAATGAACATATAATTCTCATATTGTTTAATTTTTTATTATTGTTTTACTAGCTAAATCCGTGTGTCTATTTCTTGTTGAATAAGGGAATGGCGATAAGAACGCTTGCTTCTATTTAGCAAAACCTGTTTTATTGATCTGAATAATATGGCAGCCGTACGGGTCAATCCATATGAAATGGTCGAGCGACCACCTCTGGACCATCAAGAAAAAATTCATATTTTCCATATTTCTTTCCTTATCAAAACTGCTTTAAAAAAATATTGATCTCAAACCGTGTGGTGGCCATTTTTGTTTTCGCGTTTGTTAGCATTTACACTTCCGCTCATAACTCGTGAACTATTTATCTTACAAAGCTCAAACACATTGTATTGTATAAACTTTGTTCAGTATATAATTTGTCTATTTATTTTACTTCTTCGAGAAAAGTTGATCTAAACTTGGATATGAAAATTGAGCAAATTTCACTCTTCGCGAGTTTATTGTGAAAGAATGAGAGGTATAAACAGCTTTATATTTTTTGTGGCTGTAGATATTAGTAGCACTACCTAAATAAATATCAAGTTCTTACTTTTATCCTTCTTTAAAATGATTTTTTTCAAATTTTGTCACGTTTAGGAATTAATATCTCCGATGGGGATATTAATACAATGAAAGTCATTTTGTATGTAGTTTATGAAAACTAGAAGATATTGTTGTATATTTAGCTAGTAAAAGAGTTACAGCACCTCAAACACGAAGAGAAACTATTTCTCAGACATCGCACACTTATTACTTTGATTTTGTGATTTCTGTATTCTTTTTGCGCAGAATGAACTTGTCTGAGTTAAAAAACGAATGTCTTAAAATATTTTTTTATGTGAAAACTGTATTTACGTCGTGAACGTTATTACTAGAACAGATATCCGGCACCGAAACGAACGGCCATTTAAAGTGGATTGCAATTAGTAACAGACCAGAGATATACGAAAATTAAGAAAGGTCACCCCGTAATGTTCACCTCTTTCCTCTGCTGCAATTGTTGTGAGTTGTGGAAGTACAAGTTCAAATTAGTATTAAATTAGATTAAATGTAAAGGTATTGATATTCCAAACTTGAAATGCTTTGAATTTTATTCGTGTGTTTCTTGTTTCTTGTATATCTTATGTTTATGCATTATTCTCATTTTAGCCTGTGGCCCAGACTTCAGGACCCCAAGCTGACAATGAAGGGATGATAAAGTTCGGATGGATTCAAGGTGTCCTGGTGAGGAATCTGCTGAACATATGGGGGGTGATGCTGTTCCTTCGACTGTCGTGGGTCGTTGCCCAGGCAGGCATTGGTAAGCATCGAGCTAATTTTTAAACATTTCTCATTCTGTTGTAATAAAATTGTTGCTGACAAAACATTATACATCCCAGTGAATAATAATTATTATGTGATTGTCTCACACATTCTAAAAAATCTTGATCATTCACTCAACTTTCACATTATAAACGATTTTAATGCCAAATTTTGGAAAAGAAAGATGAACCGTTTGAGTTAGATTAATATACATTATGTTCATTTGATTTATTTTGTAATGAGAGAGCGGTTTGGCAAAGTTTGTTCAGTCTCCATAATGGGACTCCATTCTCCCACCTTGAATAGTGTGTCACTATACACGACTCAAAAAGTGATGCAAAATATATCCTGCAAGTGCTCTAACTCTTATTGACAAATTGTTTATTTATTTGATAATGTTAATTCAAATGACTGTTTAATCGTTTTAAAGTAATAATCACTTCAACGTCTATCCAGTTTTAAGTCACAATTTCCGAGTACCTACTCGTGGAGGAGTGTTTGTATCGTGGCAGATCGGGACTCGGATCCGATACTTCCTGCTCTGGCCACAGGTGAGCTGTCCACAGCACCGCAACCAGCCTCGAATCACGTCATCCGGGTGGAATAGGCCAGGACTTAAGAGGAGTCGAGGTCTTCGCGATCATTTTCACGCGTCCCCAGTTCAGTTGCTTCTTGCGTGGAAATGAAGAATGTGTATTTATATTTCTTTGTAAAACAGGTCAAGGAATGCTGCTGATTATGTGTACGAGTGTGGTGACGACCATCACAGCGCTCTCCATGTCTGCAATCAGCACCAATGGAGTTATAAAAGGAGGTACAATTGCCTTTAAAAATCACTAAACGTTTTGCATATGTACCATTTTAGTGAAGATAAGAAGCTGATAATAGCTCCAGAAATATTTAATTGTTCTACCCATTTCCTTTCCACAGGTGGTACTTACTATATGATATCTCGTTCATTGGGACCTGAATTCGGAGGTTCCATTGGACTCATCTTCTCCCTTGCCAATGCTGTGGCTTGTGCTATGTATGTTGTGGGATTCTGTGAATCTGTCATGTCACTCATGACGTTCCACGGTGCCCAGATTGTTGATGGGGGCATCAATGACATGAGGATTATGGGTGTCGTCACCGTCATGGTACTTTTGTGTATCGTGGTGGTTGGAATGGAATGGGAAGCCAAGGTAAATTGTTCCAGATACAAATGCTTATTATTTTCATTCCTCTACATATCGATATGCAACCTTGACACAGTTGTATACATGATCTCTGTAGCCCCTCCTTGTCCTCCGGGTAGGGACAGATTTTCCATGTGCGGTAATGTTATTTAATACTATTGTTAGTTTTAATCTCGAATTTTGACTGCACGTTAAATCTACGATTCATTTTGGAATAATAAATTAATAACACTACATATTTTATGTATTTAAAAAAATTATAAGAATAAAATCTGCCTCTGCCCTTGGGCCCTTGATAGGAATTGATGGGATGGTTGTGGTCGTAAGCAGTTTGCAACTGCTTTTATGACAATAAAGTTTATTTATTTATGTTGGGTCCTGTACTACAAATAATGTTACTGTAGGCGCAAATGGGACTTCTTGTTATTCTCCTTGTGGCCATTGTGGACTTCATGATCGGAACTTTCATTGGACCCATGAACGACGAGTCAAAGGCGAAAGGTTTCATAGGATATAGCGGTAGGTAATTTTGTTTCAGTTCTTTTATAATAAAAGGTTTTCTCATGTGCTGTGTGCTATATTATTAATTTTTTTAATATTTTCAGTGAAACTAATGACTGAGAATTTTGAGTCTGATTATCGGCTGAGCGAAGGTGTAGAACATGATTTCTTTTCTGTTTTTTCAATTTTCTTCCCTGCGGCCACTGGAATTCTTGCTGGTGCTAATATATCTGGAGACTTGGCGGTAATTTTGTAAATCTAATTGAAATCTGAGTAAATTCAGAAATTTGTGAGTTGATTAAGGTTAAAAATGTTTAATGAACTATGATTAATACTTAGCAAAGTATCACAGAAACACTTAAGTACAACAAAGATTAGTTTTATTGAAATATTCTGGGGATGTTTCCCACTACTCACTTCTTGTTTTTTGTGATAACTGTTAATGTTCTTCATTTAATTGTCTTTTAGGATCCTCAAGGAGCCATTCCAAAAGGCACCTTACTTTCCATTGTGTTGACAACTGTTTCGTATTTGTTGATGGCATATATGTCTGGAGCAACGATGGAACGTGATGCTAGTGGGAATGTTACTGAATTGATCAATGACACTTTCATTGATTGTAGCAATAGAGAGTGCAAATGGGGTCTTCATAACAGTTTTACTGTGAGTAAGTTTGAGTAAGAAGGCTTTACACTTTGATTCACGTAGAAGAGTATGATTAAGGAGGTTTTTGTCAATAATGTCCTTTTTCTTAGGTAATGGAATTGGTGTCGGCATTTGGGCCTTTGATATATGCTGGATGTTTTGCTGCAACTTTGTCTTCAGCTTTAGCAAGTCTTGTGTCTGCTCCTAAGGTTTTCCAGGCCCTTTGTAACGATAGATTGTACCCTTACATCACCTGGTTTGGGAAAGGGTTTGGAAAAAACAACGAACCTGTACGAGGATACGTGCTTACTTTCTTCATTGCTGTTAGCTTCATCCTCATAGGTTAGGATGCAGACCATTAAAATTATATTTTAATATAAAGGATTGAATTCCTGTTAATACAAATATAAATATTATGTTGCAGGAGAGTTGAATGCCATAGCACCGTTGATATCTAATTTCTTCTTGGCAGCATATGCTCTTATTAACTTCAGTACGTTTCATGCTTCTCTTGCCAAACCTATAGGATGGAGACCAAAATTCAGGGTAAGTTTCTAACCTTTCCAAAGCAAAAACAATTATTTTTCTTCACTAAAATACAAGTATGTATAAGTAAATAAATAAACAATATAAAATTTCAAAACAAAATATAAAAAATTTGTATGGCAAGGCTATTTAAAAAGATATCTAGTTTTTACTCCAAATTCTGCTGTCGTTGGGAAATAAGTGACTACTGCCAAGATGCCTTGACTTATTTAGAAATTGCGGCTAAAACTCCCTTAAGCAGTTAAGTTGACGAAAACTGTCACATTAGATTATGTTCACCTTGTTTCTAATTATCTGAAAAGTTTTCTCTACTTAAATAAAGTTTTTTTTACAGGGAATTTTTTTTCAATAAAAAAAGGGGTGGGGAGTATTTGAGAATAAACACTCAAGGTTTTATCAGAGGGAACCGGATCATTTCTTTCTCCTCTATACTATGCCTGTCACGTTTCTTTGCCTCAAAAAAATTTAATTGAAGGGAAAAAACATGACTGGAAACACATTGTGTTTGTTAGTTTATTGTAATTTACATGCTGCAGGCAGCATATTTACCTTCTTGTCCTCAATAGATGTGTATAAGNAATGCTATTTCTGCATCGAGCAAAGGGTAGAACGAATATTACCACGTGAATTAGCTTGTTGTGTTATTAACTTGTATTTCTTTACAGCAAATAGTTGGGTTTTTTTACTATCAATAATATTTCTTCGGATATTACTTAAATTGGTAAATGTTGGCAATTTGTGTTGGGAAGCCATATTGCATAATTTTGGGCAAAGTTACATGACTTTGAGAATCCTATTTAATGTTCTCCCTCTCTGTTAGTAGGGTTAGACTTGTAAATTTCCACTTGCCAGAGAATGATTTGATTAAAGGATCTGTTCTAAATAATTTCTTCAGATCTTTGTGCTCTAAAAGAATTTCGTTCTCGTGGAATCCTTGTGAAGCCTAGATTTAACACGTCTTTTCAGAAGAAAGCTACAAATAAAAAATTAATTCAATCCCATTCATAACTAAATATTAATCGTGATTAATCAAATAATGTTGGTTTTTTTTTTCTGTCAGTATTACAACATGTGGCTGAGCTTAGTGGGTTCTGTTCTGTGTGTTGCTGTTATGTTTCTCATCAGCTGGTGGACTGCCCTCATTACATTGGCTTGTGTTTTGGCCCTGTATCTCATCGTCTCTTACCGTAAGCCTGGTAAGAAAGTTTCTGGTATAATAATTCAGTCCTTTTCGCAGTCCTCTTCAGTGTTTTTGAGTTGTGTTTATGTTTCAGATGTTAATTGGGGGTCTACTACTCAGGCACAAACTTATAAGAATGCTCTCATATCTGTACAACAGTTGAGTAATGTCGAAGATCATGTCAAGAACTATCGTCCACAGATCCTTGTGTTGTCGGGAATGCCTGGTTATCGACCTCCTCTGATTGATGTTGCATACCTCATCACCAAAAATCTTTCACTGTTAATATGTGGTCATATATTGAAGGTGGCTTTTCTTTTTTCACTAAGAATGACGAGAAAAAGCAGACAATTTTCAGTAAGTATTATTTTTATATGTTATAGGACCCTTTGTCGCAGCGTGTAAGAAATGCTTTAAATTACAAAGCTCAAAATTGGTTTCGTACTCACAAAATCAAAGCTTTCTACAACGTGGTGGATGAAGTTGATTTTGAAGAAGGGGCCAAAGCGTTGCTTCAAGCTGCGGGAATCGGGAAACTTAAACCTAATATATTGTTAATGGGTTACAAAGGAGATTGGAGAGAATGTGAAAGAAGGGAATTAGCCATGTATTTTGAAATAATGCAGTAAGTAGTTAGACTTATGGGATTAAAACTTTGACTACAATAGCCTTTTCAACAATTGATTTGGAAAAAAAAATAATAATAATAAAAACCTATGTTGCAGCAAGGCTCTAGATATGTACTTGGCAGTTGCAATCTTGAGACTGCAAGATGGTCTCGATTATTCCAAAGTTGTTGCTGAAGATGAAGAAATGACAAACGGTATAAATACTCCAGCTGACAAAAGTTTTGCTAGAACGAGACAAAATTCTCAAGAAAGTATACCTCGGAACCAGTCGTTCTCCCAAATGTCACAAGGTATTTATTGTGTGCTTAGCATTAGATGAAGAAACCTTTCCGTCAACATAATACCACTACCCTAAAAGTTTCTTTAAAAAAATTAGATATTGTTTCATCTTTTTTATGAGTTATTGATAACTTTTGAATAATGGTTCAATGAAGGTGTTGAAGGGTTAAATTATGCCTGTAATGTAATTTAGCATTGTAGTACTTTTTAAGTCACTAATTTGTGCAAACTTATTTCTTGGAACCTCCTTTCTGTCATTTTAATTCTCATTTTCTTTATTTCCTCTCAAACATGAAGAACTGTACAAATTTCTCAGTGTAGGAATCCGACAAATGGCCAGGTCAAGGGGTAAGTCCTCAAAGACAATTGTTTCCACACATTGTTTGTTGTGATTGTCTACACGCAGGATATTATTTAGCAATTGCATGTCATTACAGCTTTCAGACATTCGCACGTTGAGTATTTTGACACACTACAATGTGTGCGGGCACCTCTCCTTAAATCGGGATTACAGACTAACGGTTGTGGAATTATGTATTTTGGTGTCTTGAATTAAAGAATTGGGGAATTGTGTCGTTTTATGTAAAACATGACTTCAGATATTAAGTTGTTCCAATACAATCTAAATTATGATGGACCATAGTTTTACGAATTGCTTGCATATTGAAACAAAATCTATTTTTCTTGAGCAAGTGAACTCTCTTGGTCTGTTATTTAATTAAGTGAAACACTCTCCTACCAAGGTTTTTGCCTATATTCTCCTACTGGAACCTTCTAAGGGCTATTATCCTGAAGTATCAACTACTTAAATGTTTTTAACCCTGCAGAGGTCGTGCGAATGACACTGTATCCACTTTATCATCCACTTTAAAGGTAGAAATTGTAGTGAATAACATTGTTGAATTAATAAGAATCTAAAAGATATAAGTTGCTTGTTAAATAATTTACGACGACTAGAAGTTCTTATGGAAAGGATTGCTTCCGAATGGAGCTTTGGAGGTGATGCGGATGACATCCACTGTCCATTTAAAAAAATTTAATGAATATTTTTAAAATAGTTTTTATGAATGACCACTGAAGTAACTCCTTTCTATCTATAATCAATTTGTATACTTAAGTGGTTCATAAAATATGGTTTGCAACAATATTAAAGTACTTCCAGAATAGGTCATCCAGCGGATGACACATGTCATCCAACATGCATTGTTGCAGAATTTCAAGAAAATCGGCAGAAGAGAGGCTTTTTACGGATTTTTAGAGTACCAATCTTTATGAATTCTCAGATTACTGAAAGGTATACCCAACAACATTATTGTGGCTGTCATCTCTGAGATTTGATTGGAAAATTATGTCGCTTGTAGCCATTCGTGTACTGATATTGAGTCTGATGCGATTGATATACAGAAATAAAATATACCTGAATGACCAGGAGTTGGTATTATACCAATACTAAGTGCCACAATGTTGGAAGAGTTGGTGTGCTAACACATCTATTCGTACGAACATAGTAGGGAACTTGACACTGATTCTCTGTTCCGTAAACTTGTAATTTTTGTGGATTCTAACAGTAGCAAAGATGCTACGACTATTGATAGCCGCGGAGAGAAAGGAGGTTGGCAAATGGGACACAGAGGTCTCGAGTATAAAATGGGTAGAGGTGGCAGAAGCATACTATGCCTCCCTCCACTCACAGTCGATTGCCTCTAAGGAAATCGTTAATTATTTATTTGCTCCCTGAATATCGTGTTAATGAGTATGTCTTCATTAAACTGTGTGTCCTAGAAATACAGAATAGATTAATATGGGAAAACTGAGACTGAATGAATGTGCCTGTGGTTCTACTTGGAATACCAATGTTTTTTTGTTTTTTTAAAATTTCATGAGAATTAATCGGAAATATTTTTCCTAGTAACCTTTCTGGAGAGAAGTTTTAGTCGTGGAACTCCCAATATACATCTTTTAACATTAAAAGAATTCTATTGTTTTGAGTTATAAGTACTAATTGGTGATTGATTTGCTGGAGGTAGATGTAGACATAATACTTTTTATTTTTATTAATACTGTAGTTGATGTATCATCATCATCATCATCCTCCTCATATATTTGGGCTTGATATCGTGGAATATTGTAAATTTGATTGGTTAGTTGTATTTTAAGATCTCTGTTATTTCTAAACTTTTTCTCCATTTAATCTCTTTCTAAACTTTTTCTTCCATGGGAGTTGGGCCACCTTCGAAGTTAGCATTCACTGTCCAGATTGCATAAATGTCATTTATATTTAAATATTGAATGTTCTATGAGTTACTTTGAAATCTCTTGTTTCTTCATGAAAGTATGTGACAAAGATTTTGTGATCCAAATACACTTCGGAGAAGGTATTAGTGATTTTACAAGTCTGAACTGTTAATATAAGATAAAATGTTATTATGGCACAATGGACAATATTCCACATGTTCTTGAAATGCAGAGCATATATGTAGTAGTGCCTCAAGTAATGTAGCAGTGAAACAATAATTACATTTTTATGCGATTGCTTTTCCAATTTTTTTGCCCTCTTTTGTTTTTTCTCTTATCATGTCCTCAGAAAATTACTTCTATTTCATGAAGACAGATGAGAAAGAAACAAAACCTTTTTCTCTTGTAATGTCTCTGAAAGATGAAGAATTTAAACGAAAACTCTGGACAGCGTAAAATGAACACAAGCTTATTTTTGTAATTATGTAATTTGTTTTAGTACTGTTGAGTTTTATTATGCTGCAGATGATAGTTACTTTCCAAATTTTGTTTTTAATATTTTTATAATGATAAAGGGAGTCTACTATAGAGATAGAGGAGAAAATATTTATTATGTAATCTTTATCAGATTCCATTTTGGGTTGATGAAATCATGGAAGGCACACAATAAGCACTGTTCTGGATATTGTATGTTTACTTTTAACCTCTCTTTTATTATGTATTTCATGCAATTTAAGTTTTTATTTTTGACTGGGATTTGTTGTTAAAAAATGTCTGCTCTGTCTGAAGTATTTTTTAAAGAATCATTGAGATTTCAGTGCAGTAGATCCCAGTTCCTGCAAAACTTATCCTCACCTTGTTAAGTTCAGAGACCCAATTTGCTGAATATTTTAAATGTTATTCTTATGTGTATTAAACTTATATGTCAAAATTATAATATTGTAGTTATTCTTATATGTAAATATTATTGTTATTGTTGTTAGTACTATGACTTGCCATACATCATTGTTATGGTCTCTATGGTTCAATAAAAATTATTATTATTATTATTATTATTACTACTACTACTACTACTACTTCTGTCTGTGTTCATTGGTAAAAACAAGTAACTTCGTGATAATAAAACTACTTAAAAGATATTGAACTAGGCCCTTCTCCTATTTCTTATTTGTGTTTCATGAACTTTCGGCTCCTAACTTAATTAAGAAATTGAAACAATAAGACTAAGCAAGGAATTGTTTATTTTTCTTCAGAATTGAAACAAATTTATCACGATCGCAAATCAAATAGAAGGTAATGTTGGTTGGAGATTTTATGGAATTTCAAAAAATTATTCCAAAGTTCAGGGAACTTCAGTGCCCCTAATTTGAAGCTTGGGGAAAAGTACCAGAAAAAAATTGTACTCTTATTTCTCTTGTTAGTAAAGTACCCATATCTCTTTACCGTATTTACCTGCCCCCCCCCATTTTAGGGGGCAAGATTTAGAGAGAGAA
>NNCF01126940.1:162036-175771 GCA_002313205.1 Laupala kohalensis
AGGATTTTGAGGCGATTTTTTTCGAAGGAAAAAAGGGGGGACTATATTCGGGTAAATATGGTAATAGACTTTAATGTGGTTGGTAGAAATTTCAGTTTGCTGCTTTCGTTCGGAGTAGGTAGAGGTCATGGCATCTACTTGACTCACTGTTAGTGTTACTTTGATCATAATGTGATCTGACATACAATGTATCAATTATTATTATTATAGCAACTAAACTTCGTTTTATTATATATTTCATTTTGTCTTGGAATAGTGATATTCCATCATTGAATTCCATGTAATAATTCCAGAATTATGTATTCCCTTTGCTATTCCTGATTTCCAAAGGACTTCACTTCCAAAGGGGTTTTGAATCTTCTTTTAATTTCTTTAGATTCTTTCTAAATGGTTTATAACTCCTTTTCCTGTGCCTTGAATGTTATTTATAGCTTTTATGTGGGTGTATTATGTATTGCTCTATGGATGTTCTGGGAAACAAAATGTTGTGTATAGATAGAATCTTTCAGACTTCACTAATAAGTGGGGACTGGAAAAAATAGCATGTTTCAATAAATGTGATTTTGCCGTTAAAAAAGTGGAAAAACACAAAGTATATGCAAAATAAGTTAATATAATAAAAAGGGTAGAGAAAAGCAAAGTGGGGCATTAAATGAAAAACTAGTTGGGCCTTAAAAACATATGTAAATGCTGTTATTCATCGTAGGATCAAATGCTCTGCTCTGGAGGGAGGGAGGGAGGGAGGGAGGCAGGCAGATAGACAGGAGACAATTGTCCCCTTTTCACTTTAAACATAGGAATGTACTCGTATCAGAAAAGCGCTGTTGTGCATTTCATTTCCCCATTGTTTCGTCAAAAGAGGGTTTTAGACATATTTTGCACTCACGTGATGAAATCAATGGTATAACATGCATTTGGCTGTGTGTGTGAATTACGACGTTGTTAGCTGGTCAACTCGCTTTCCTACTGAAGAGTTTGAGAAGTAAGAGGTATTTTTCTCAATATATATCTGTTGTGACAAAAGAATGAACTTAATAAATGATATTGCATAATTTTTTGTTAGTATGTCATGTGGTAGGTGTTGAAATGTTAATAAGTTTTCTAATAGAAGGTACGATAAATAAACAAGCTTTTAAAACATTTCTTTGTACTATCGCTTGCACATGTTTCATTAGCTTTAAATTAGTCGTAATTTTCAAATGGAAAAAACAAAAAACAAAAATCCAGTCATTAAAAGAGTCATTCATTTGTTATTAAATGCTTTTTTTATGTTCAAATGAACGGATTTAAAACATATTTGTATATTCTGCTGTAACATACACTTTTAAATACAATAAAATTCTAGGTCATTAAACAAAAATAAATAAATGCTTATTTCAAAATAATAGATGCTAATATAGTAAAAAATAAATGCTATTTTTTTCTGGTCCCTACTAATAAGTATATTTTATTTGTTTGCTAATTTGACTAACATTAGATGATTGATTATTGTAGCTCTTAAAAAATCTGCTGCAAATAGTGTTTTGAAAAACGGAATTGTTTTTTTAATTTATTTACATTTAGCATCGGATATAAGTTCATAGATTTGCAAGTAATGTTTCTATCAGTCAATAATTTTTGCAGAATATTTAGGTAAAAGTGTTTGCAATGATATATAACTTGATATTTATTGTTTGTTATTCTTACTTATCTTAAATGTGAATCAATTTTCTAATATGTACATAAATTACTTAATTTTTGTTTTCTTATGTTTTGTTAAGATTAAAGACTCAGGTGAAACCTTTGACATTTTTGCAACAAAAGATTGGATTTTAAAAAAGTTAGTTCACTATTATGATGTGTCAGAAAACAATCAATATTTTGTAAAACTTATAATTAGAACTATAAAAGTTAATTTAGTTAAAAAAAAATCAGAAAAATTGAAGTCACTGTAGAAACATTGTTTCAATTTCATTTCAATTCAGTGCAGAAACTGCTTTCATTCAATCTGTAGTTGAAAGATTTTACTTTCAGATATGTTGTACGTCTATTTAAAAAAAAATGCAATACGGGATGAAAAAGTAAAAAATGCAACTGTGCTTCCATTGGTGAAGTTATCTACTGACAAATTTTCATAATCAATACAATTGTCCAGAAATTCAACATGTGGAATTGTTGGGTTTTCAAGTACTGTGTATGTTTCATAAAGTTCAGCAAATATTTACTTTATTTTTGAGATTTGTCATCTCTATTAATCCTGGGAAGGTTATTACAATCCTTTTTAAAGTTAAAAAATTGAAGGTTATGACCTTTCCTTGAACAACTGTTTACTATAATTTTATTATAAACAACTGTCACTTTTTAAATTTTTTTTTTGTACAATACAATTTATTTATCTGAATAATTTTTCACAAATGGAACTTTGCACGTTGTTTACAAACTTCAGGGATGTTTTCCGCTCAATTGTTGGAATTTTTGCTCCAATGACAAACCATCTGCCTCTACTCCTCTGTCGTTATGTTTTGAAACTCTTTGAATGATTTGTACATTGTACATCATTTATAGGAATATTTACATTTTATTTATAAGAGTAAATGATGAGAAAATGTATTTAGGTGAATAAAAAATTCTAATGCAAGTGTGATGTCATTAACAGCCAGCAGCGCAAGTGATCTTTCCGCACCAGCAACGCCGAACCTGAACAAATCTCGTGTGAGTGCGAGTCCAAACGCGGAGGATGCCGACTCGGGGCCAACAGCTGTCACTATTCACGATCCGACCCAAGAGAAAAACAAACTTTCCCTGTTGAAGAAGGAAAAGAAGAAGAGAGAGTCGAAGGCTGATCTTTACAAGTATGTCCTTTTGTTATACTATATTAGTATAGATTAGCAGGAATCTGCTTAATGAATCATAATCAACCATATTTATGAACTTTTTAATCTGGATCATTCTAAAGGAGGGTATTACAGCTGTAAATACCCTCGACTTTGAAATAGCTGCTAATAATATTTAATTACAAAACATGCGTTGAAATGTCATCAGGGAGAGGATATTTAAGTTTATATTACCAAATGTGCTTATGTGAGTTATGAATTCTGCTATAATCTTCCTACGTCAATTTTACAGTGGTTTATTATTATTTTTTTAATTTGTGAAAACAATAATTATGAGATATTATTTGTTTTTTATTCCTTAACTTCTAACTGCTATGATTTTGTTCCCATTAAGCTTGTTAGTACCTTTTATTACACATAAGTTGTGAAGTAGTTAGTTATAGTTTGGATAATTTGTAAATCTCACCCCCGAAACTCTTGTAAACCTTCATTCAAGGAATTAAATAGCGTAAAACTTCCCTGCATTTATATTTATGAAACGGTCCTGTTTATAAGACCGAATTACTGAAGTGCCACCCTTGCTTCATACGAAATAGTTTTTTTCATGAACACAATACTCGCAATAGTAGTAATATTCATCGCCCTAGAGTGTCAACTGCTCTTTGCGAAAGGGACCATATTATTCAGGAATCGTTCTATATAATTCCCTTCCCAAGAATATAAAATATATTATGAAAGAATATCTTCAAATCTGCAGTTAGAAACTACTTCCTGTACCAGAGCTTCTACACTGTAAAAGAATTTATTGATTTTAATAAAAGTTAAATTTGTCTTGTACTTTATCACGCCATTGCTGTAGTACTTTTTAAATAACTTATAACAATTTCAAAAAGTATTTTCTTGCATGATTGTGTTGCCGTATGGCTCACATTAATTTAGTTTTATGTGTACTCAACTTTGGCACAGTTGTGTACATTAATTCTGTAGCCCCATCCTGGCCTGGGTTTTTCTCCGTTTTTCCTTCGGGTAGAGGCGGATTTCTTATACAGGTTCTCTAGGCTTTGTCTAGGGGCGTCTTTATTGTAACAATACATCATGAATTTAGTGTTATTTCAATTATTATGATTTTTAAACACTGTACTCAGAACAATTGATAGTTTGATAATAATTTGTACATGTAAATTTTTTGCGTTAAATTACAAACATATTAATATTCTATTAGTATTATAACTCGTAGCCAACTTTTCATCTTATCTAGGAACTTTTGTTGAAATTTTTGAATCCGCCTCTGCCTTACGGGCCTTGATCGGAATCGATGGGATGGTCCCTTGCTTGCTTCCGGAGAGTAAATTACTTTATTGTCCTCCATGTGTTTATACGCAGTTTGTTCTTTTTTTTTTTTTTTTTTTTTTNCAAATCTAAACAGTAGGACACTAGTGCGAGTGGGACACTTTGGGCAGGAGTAGCAATATCAAGTGGACTGAACGATCTTTTCTTTATGTCTGCCTTTCAGAGGGCCAGGAGGAAGTGTTTTGCCAAAAGAAGTCCTCAATTCACTCACCCAATTCCAACGTAAACAAAAGAAAGGAACCATTGATGTTTGGTGGTTGTACGATGATGGAGGTGAGTTGATATCAAATACAGAAAATTTAAAATTTGTTGCTTCTGTTATGATCTTTAACAAAATAAAAAAATATATTTCAGGCTTGACTTTGCTTTTGCCGTACATCATAAGCACAAGGAGAAACTGGTCTGGGTGCAAATTACGTGTATTTGCACTCGCTAACAAGAAGGATGAACTTGAGTTTGAACAACGCAGGTTGGGTTTTGTTGTACTTACTTTTATTTTAGTAGATTCATGTTTAATTAATTCATGTACTGAAACATTTATCCTTTTGTCTGTTTTTTTTTCCAGTATGGCCAGTCTTTTAGCAAAGTTTCGAATTGATTACTCTGACTTGAAAGTCATCCCAGACATAACGAAGAAACCGCAAGAAAGTACTGTTGCATTTTTTGAAAGCTTAATATCTGATTTCAAAATTCCTGAAACGGCTTCAGATGGGAGCGGAGACGGAAGTGAGTGAATGAAACATTTTTATTATAGTTAATGAAGGACTAGCACTCCAAGATGGTCAAATTGTGGAGATGTATGATTGTTTTAAAAGACAACAATATGAATAATAATGAAGAAAAAACATGATTTAATTGGTATCTATAAGTTAATAATATTCAGGAACCCACTCGACTCCTTTGAAATGCATAAGAGCATGAACAAACATGGCGGCCGAGCGAAGCGGTCTAACCTCAGAAAAAGTTTGTTATCTGTCTCAAATGTCCGATGACTTGTCAATAAAAGTAATGTGAAACATACTGCAGAAAATTCACCATAAATCAAAGTAAACTTCCATTGCTTTTGTGATTTAAAAGTTTGTCTTTTTGTGAAAACAAGTGTTTTCTCCACAAGACGCAATTTATTACACCATAAATGCAGTTATTTCATTTAAATGACCGGTGTGGTATGTTTTTCTAGTTGAATTCACAATAAGTACATTTTGTTACTCTGAAATATCTGGAATTGGAGTAAATCAACAAACAGCGATTTAATTCTACCATTAAGGCTAGTCCCATCTTAAGGCATTGTGCCATTATGATCGGTCAATTTTGCTGCTTGATTGAGTATATTGCAGTTCCTTATAGGAATCCCTAGTCCAATAAAGGTAATATGAATTTAGAATAATACGAATTTTTCATTTTCTCATATACATGTTATAGAGTCAATCTGTAATGAAATCGACCGACAAGAAATAAATTAGCCCCTCTCCCAAAATGTATTTGTTTTTAATATTCTTACCCTTTGTTCAACTATATTTGAAGAGTTGAAAATGGGTATTGTTTTTTTAGACACCCTCTTTAATGTTGGGCAGCTCTTTTCTAAGGGTACTTGAAGTGATATCTCTGTCCTTGCTTCACGCAGGAAATGTAACATGAAGTTCTCTGTGTAAACGTGATCTTGAAGACTATGCGAAATTATTTAGTCTAGTCCACGAGCAAAGTGAATTTAACATTTAGGAACTGTTTTACTTTTGAATATTTAACCCTATTATTTAATTTTGATATGCCGAGGAGAAAGAAATTGGATTGGCAGGTATTGCCATCCACTACCAGATGGTTGGAAGACTGGGGACTGGAAAGTATGTAGCTGTGTTTGACTAAAAGTTCCCTTAAAAAAATAATTTCCAAATGAATTAAGTGAAGTATGTAAAAAAAAATATTTAATTATGCTATGAAGATTTTATTGTGAGGAATTCCTTAAGTTGTTGTTTTGTTTTTTGTTTTTTTGTAACTTATTAACTCCAGAAACGGGGTTGCTTCTTTTTACTTGAGAGGGAATTGCACAGCACTGGTGCTGAAAAGCTGAGAACTTTCATATGTATTGTCAAGAGAGTGTATGACAATAAGCTAATTTACTGTGCTTTGAAACTTGAAAGATATGTTCTCTAGGTGGACATCTGTGTGGACACTCAAGTTTTGGAACATTTATTATTATTATTATTATTATTATTATTATTAACTTTATTGACCACATGGGACTTTATGGAACAATCCACTTTCACTTTTCCTTTGGTTGTACTTTCTGGTTCTTACGATCCCTTCAGTACTGTTTCGTTTGCTCTGAATGTAACTTTCTAAATTCAATCAAGATCTCCATGACCTATTTACCAAAAGGCGACTTTAATTACTTCGGGAATTCACAGTGGAGTCTTTATTAAATTATTAGGCTGACAAATTATTACAATAATTTATTGGAAAGGCATTAAGATTCAGTTGGAAATGACAATTAACTAGATTGATAATAAATAAAATATATAATAATTCACCTATAGAGTATTAGGTTTTAAAATAATTGAAAATTTTGAACAGTGAATTTAATGAATTGTGAATGAATTTATAAATGAACTGCCATGACTTTTTCTTATTAAAAGCCCATTTACCACTTTTAAGAAATAAATTTCAGTTGTATCTGTCATTGGTTAATTGAAAAAATAACCAGATAATAAATAAATAATATTGAATGTTGAAGTTGAGTGTGCTTTCTCTAATTGTTTCAGTTTCTATTAGTGAAGCAGAAATCCTTGCAAATGCTGATAAGACAAACCGTCATCTTCGTCTTCGAGAGCTTGTATTGGAGAATTCTATGGAAGCCAACTTGGTTGTTATGTATGTTTTGAGAATCACATTTAAATCATTTAGTTCTAATTTGGCAATCTTTAGCAATTTTTTTGTCTTAATATTTTTGTTTTGTTTAGGACTTTGCCGATGCCTCGGAAAAATGTAGTTTCTGCAGCATTGTTCATGGCATGGTTGGAAACACTTTCTAAAGACATGCCTCCATTTCTGCTCGTTCGAGGCAACCAAACATCAGTTCTCACATTCTATTCATAGTATGATTCACTTTTAATTGCAAAATTATTTATATTTATAAAAACTGTAAAATTCTTGGAGGCTAAGAAAAAGGAACCATTTCTTGTTTCTAATTACTATTAGATCTGATTAAAAGAATATCAGCAAGGAACTTCCTTTTTGACCAAGCAATCAATGCATTCCATTAGGGGAGGTCTCCTCAATAAATAGAATGGTTTTTTGTGCAAGTATATTGTACAGTAAAATGGTGCAGAGAGAGTGATATATTTTTTATATACACTTGTTTTACTTTTGTAGGTATCAGAAAATAGTGTTACCTGCCTACTCATAATAAGAATGCTTTTAAAGCGCTATTAATGGAAGATGTGATTTCTAAGAATTTCCAGGGTAACTTATGAAATAAAAGATTACCTTGGACACAATATACATTTGTATGGTTGAAGTTTATCTCATTATACTCCATTCCATATCAATGGTAGTAAAAGTTACTACAATAGGAAAACTGGTATTCAGTATATTTGTGTGTAAATATATATTATATTGCTTTTGCAGAAGCTTGTAAATTATAAGAAAAATTATAATTTACATATATACTATTCATTCTCGTATATGCATACAGATGATGATAGGTATGGCTTTTGGTGAAAATTGTATATAATGTTTTGACTTTATTAAAATGAAGGATTATTTTTATACTGTTAGTATTTTTTTCTTGTGCGCAAGGGCATGATTTTAAAATCAATTTCAATTTGTTAATCTGCTATTTTGTTGTTTTAAATCATTAATCTTCTATTTACTCAGTATTACTGTATTTGAATTGTCGGTAATTTTCCATATTGTCTGCTGTGTTACCTAGTATTTAAAAAAAATTCAAGTTAACTTTGTGTTAGGAGTCTCTTATGATTTTATACATGCAATTATAGTTGTGTCAACTTTTTCTAAAATTATATTAACAACTGTACTAACTTAACTTAGTAAAAAATTTTAAAAGTCTTTGAGATCAGAGATCAATTCATTTGAATCATATATGTAATTTCTTTTCAACTTGTTTCATGTATTGTTTTATATTTGTAAGTGTTACTGCACAACGTCCTAGATTTAATTGGTTGTGGTTCAAACTCCATTAGTTTTATGTAGAAACATTGTCTGTAATGGATGTGAGACTTTTATAATTATGTTTTTATTTGCTTGTTACTTTGTAATAATAACTCCATATTTTCAACGAGTTAATCAGTTAATGCTGTTGTATATGACAGTCATTTTATAATGTATTAATGGCCAATTCAAATTTGTTTAACTTAAATTAATATACCTGTAATAACTGTTTCCAAAATGTGCTGTGCTGCAAGTATGAATCGTGTATTTCAACTCCAAATATTTCAGTGTAGGAAATCTTTTTCTGATAAATTATTTTAACACCAAGTTTTGTTACAATTTTATATTTTATGCCTTTTTTTACTATTTGGCTACTTTTTTCACATAACTACAGCAAACTATAGCTCATTTCAACATTCTGTCTAAAAACGATTTTGGAAAATGATGTTTTTGAATCTCCCATTCATTTCTCTTTTATTTTAATATCTAGCCTCCAGTGTTATAGAAACTAACGATGTTGTTTGTGTTGGTATACATGTTGTGTACAACTAATTTATGCACATACATAGTTATTATTTTTTAAAATCAAAATTGTTCCCTCCATTTTATGTATAGAGTGAGTTTTTTAAATTTTTATTATTTACAATAATGCATATTTACAATCTATTCCTGACATGGAATAATCAGTAAATTTTATACATGAATAAATGCCATGAGTGAAAAGTAACCCAGTGTTACTTTCCATATTTTCCTTTTTCATATTTAACATCACACGCATCCTTGGTTCATTCTATGATTTTCTTAGATCTAGAACAGAAGAAGCAATATTAATTTAGCCATCTATTGAATCGATAAGAAAGTTGTAAAGGAGATATCCTATAAAGTGTTGTTATATCTAAGCTGTTTTTTAGAAGATTGAGGGCTAGGTGATTGGGATGCGTTTCTAGTCTGCAGTGATAGTTGTTGCTAATTTCGTGGGTAACTGGTATGCGGAGATCATTATTTAGAGTAGCATTTGATACAAACCAGAGTGCAGAGGTAATTATCCGCAAACATTTGGATGGAAATCTTTGGAGAATAGATAGGTTGGAGGTACTAGCAGTGCTTCAGATCTGGATTCTGTATGTCCATACTGGAACTAAGATTGTTTTGTAATTTAGCAATTTTTTTTTCAAGCAATAATTTTGAGTGTCATCCAATTAGCCAGAAGTGTTTTTTCACTTGTAATTGTAGGTGGGTTTTTTTCCGAAAGGATGTGTTTATTCCAAGTTAACCGCCTATCCAGGTGAATTCCTAAATATTTTACACAGTTGACTTGTGGTATCGGTTTGTTATTGGTATATATTGGCAGGCACGTTTTTCTTCTAAGTGTAAATGTAAAAGTGTGGATTTATTTTCATTTATTTTAATTTTCCATTTTTTACACCTTTCTTTGAATATTGACAAATATTCTTGCAATTTTTGTGACGATTCCTGGTGATCATTATCTGAGACCAGTAGAGCTGTATCATGCGCAAATGTAGCGATGGTCGTGGCAATCGTTGTGGAGATATCTGATGTATAAATCAGATATAGTACTGGTCCGAGGACGCTTCCTTGGGGTACCCCGGATTTTATCGAGAAGAGATCTGAGGTATCATCTTGAAATTTAATTTGGAAGAGATGATCAGACAGGTATGATTTTAAAGTATCAAAGGAGGAAAGTGGTAGGAGTTTTATTTTATACAATAATCCTGTATGCCATACCTTATCAGAGGTCTGACGTCCAAGAATACTGCAGAGCATTATTGTTTCTTTTGAATGACGTTTTCAATGTATGCTGTAATTATATTCATTTGCTCAATAGTGGAGTGTGTTGGTCAAAAGTTGATTGGAATTGATGGGATGGTCCCTTGCTTGCTTCCGGAGAGTAAATTAGTTTATTGTCCTCCACGTGGTCATACGCAGTTTGTACTGTTTTTTGACAATAAATTTATTATTATTATAGATTACTCTGAGTATAGTGTTTAAAAATCATAAGAGTTGAAGAAAAACACTAAATTAACGATTTGTTGTTACAATAAACATGCCCCTAGACAAAGTCTAGAGAACCTGTATAAGAAATTCGCCTCTACCCGAAGGAAAAACGGAGAAAAACCCGGACCAGGATGGGGCTACAGAATTAATGTACACAACCGTGCCAAAGTTGAGTACATATAAAACTAAATTAATATAAGCCATAAGACAACAATCATGCAACAAAATAGTTTTTGAAATTGTTATAAGTTATTTAAAAAGTACTACAGCAATGGTGTGATGAAGTACAAGACGGATTTAACATTTATTAAAATCAATAAATTCTTTTACATTGTAGAAGCATTGGTGCAGGAGGTAGTTTTTAACCGCGGATTTGAAGAGATTCAATTTCTTAATATCTTTTATATTCTTGGGAAGGGAATTATATAGAACGATTCCCGAATGGTATGGTCCCTTTTGGCAAAGAGTGGTTGACACTCTAGGGCGATGAATATTACTACTATTGCGTGTATAGTGTTCGTGAACGAGACTGTTTCGTATAAAGCAAGGGTGGCACTTCAGTAATTCGGTCTTAACAAACACGACCGTTTCATAAATATAAATGCAGGGAAGTGTTAAGATATTTAATTCCTTGAATAAAGGTTTACAAGAGTTTCGGGGGTGAGATTTACAAATTATCCGAACTATCCTCTTCTGAATTCTGAAAGTTTGAATACTCTGACCGGAATTACCCCAGAAGGTAATGCCGTAACGTAAATGGGAGTAAACGTTTGCAAAATATACGCAACGGGAAATACGTGGACTAACTGCGTTAACTAAGATTCGGAATGCGTAACACAATTTGCTTAATTGGGAATTAAGATTGTCAATGTGACAATTCCATTTGAGGTTGTCTTGAATATGGAGACCTAAGAATTTTGTATTCGTAACAGTTTTTAATTGTGTTCCGTTTAAAGAAAGAGAAACCTGGGGTAGAAGATTTTGTGACACTTGTGAAATGACATACGATACTGTTTTGTCAGTGTTTACAATGAGACGATTTGCATGGAAACAAGTCGAAAGGTTAGACAAAAATGTTTGAGCATTGGCGTGTTTACATAGTAAATTAGTGTCACCAGCAAAAAGAAACATTTTGCAATCTGATGTGGATTATGACATGTCGTTCACATACAATAAAAATAGTATAGGACCGAAAATTGAACCCTGGGATACTCCGCAAGTAAGTGGCTTTGTTTCTGAAAGACAACGCTCAAGTATTTTATTTTTAGTATAGGATATTTCGACCTGTTGATATCTATCTTTTAAATAAGAAGTTAGCCATTGATGTGGAAGTCCACGAATGCCTAAAGAATGCAATTTGGAAAGGAGAATTCCGTGATCGATGACATCGAATGCTTTGGATAAGTCAAGAAAAACACCCTGAGGATTTTCTCCCAGGTCTAGAGATGTGGTAACATCGTTTAAGAAGGAAAATATGGCGCTTATAATGGAAAAGGATTTCCTAAAACCGTGTTCATCGTCAGAGAGAATGTTATTTTTTGACAAAAAATCTAGAAGATTCTTATAGAACAATTTTTCTAGGATTTTTGAGAAAGTGTGTTGTAGAGATATTGGTCGGTAATTTCCAATATTAAGTTTGTTTCCTTTCTTGTGAAAAGGTTTCACATTAGCTCTCTTAAATATGTTAGGAAACACCCCTTCCGATAAAGAACTATTAAAAATATTTGTGAGTGGATTTAATATAACATGGTACGAACATTTAACAATAAACTCGGGTATATCATCTATGCCTGTTGAAAATTTGTTTTTTAATGAGCTGATGATTCCCATGACTTCACTGGCGTTAGTTTCGGAAGTGAACATAGAATTGGGTATGTGGGTGGATATAANGAATTGGAGGACATTGATTTTGATATATTGAGTTCGTTATTTTACCAACTTCTGAGAAGTGAGAATTAAACAAATTTGCGATGTCCTGAGGATTTGACACGATCTTGCCATCGTTTAGTAAAGAAACATTTTCTTCGCGATTTTCAGAAGTTGACGTGTAATTGTTAACAATATTCCACATGGCTTTCATCCGGTTGTTCGATTTTAGTATATGCCTGTCGTTTTCCATAACTTTAGCTGCATAGACTACTTTTCGGAGAATAGTCTTATATTTACGAAAATAATTATGGAATTCGGGTGGCTGGTTATAGCGTTTTGAAAGATAATATAAACGGCGTTTGTTTCAACAAGGAGGCATTTCATAAACCATTTCGTCGGTGTTTTGGCAATTGTAAACATCTTTCCATGTTTCTTCACGCAAATAATTTATAAATATGGATTTATTTATGTCATTAAACTCTCTTGTAAATTTGTAAAGGATTTNGATCACTGTATCCGGCGATAAACACTTCAGAGAGATACGAGATTCCATTGTTGACGATAATTTGATCTAGCAATGTTTGAGATGAGCCGGAGAGACGAGTGGGGTCGTTTATCGTAGTAATAAGGCTGAAGGAGTCGATAAGATTCTTGAATCGATTAACTGGTGAATGTGCAGAGTCGGATGTACTCAGAAAATCGATGTTGAAATCGCCACATATAACGATAGATAGATTTAGTAGATTTCTGTGTGATATGTTTTATTACAATTTCGAAGTTCCGAAAGAATATGTCAAGATCTGATTCAAATTTTGAACACTTTTTTAACTTGTGGTAAATTTTTATCCGTACACTTTCAGATACACCCTTACAATTTATCTACAATGATGTTTTTTAGGTTTCTTTCTTGTATGTTATTTTCGTCACAATTTACCTGTTTCCGAAGTTCACAAGTTACAAGTTTGTCTGTAAGAAAAGGAAATGGCCTTCAGTGAAAATAACCGTAGGTTTAGTATAAGTTTATTGTCTCCTTTGAATAATTTTTTAAAACATATCCTTCAACTTTCTGAAAAAGAGGGGAAAAAAATTTGTGACGAATACCTAGTTTGTTTAAACTGTCCTGTATACATTGCATTTTACTTTGTATACGACTGTAGTGTTGGACACTTCCGGTCTTATATTTGCCTTTTCTTAATAAATTTAATTTGTCTTTCCCCCCAGGGGACTTACATCTAGTAAGTGCGTGTTTGGCAAACACGGGACCCCGAGCTGAGTCTGGCATTACTTCCACTTACTTGTGAAGGCTCCTTCCTTTCTCTTTCCTGTCTTTCCTTGCTCACCTCTTGCTCTTTGTAATGTTTTGATAAGTTGTAATTCAGGAGGGTTTTTAGTGGGTTTTTAGGTTGAGTCATCCCACACGTGGCGAGAGTCGTGTTGGCTCTCCTTAGTGCATAGCTGCATTTTCCCTCTACCTGTACAGAGTTGGGACTCTGATGACCTCGATGTCGACGAGCCGTAAC
>NNCF01126941.1:9689-27934 GCA_002313205.1 Laupala kohalensis
AAGACGGATTTAACTTTTATTAAAATCAATAAATTCTTTTACAGTGTAGAAGCACTGGTGCAGGAGGTAGTTTTTAACCGCGGATTTGAAGATATTCAAATTCATAATATATTTTATATTCTTGGGCAGGGAATTATATTATATGAGGGGCACATTGGAATACCACTGCAAACACTTTCACCATTTCCATCCTTTCCTCTCCTTCGCTCCTTCTACTCTTCCTCTTTCTCCTCTCTTCCCTTCACTTCATCACGCCATCCCTCTCCTCCTTCACGATTGATTATCGTCGCACTGAGCCAGTCATTCGTTTCCCGGAGCGTCAGGCGCAAGAAGCTGCTGCGGATCGCGGAATTTAATTGAGCTTCGATTTCAGAGGATGCGATGGAGGCGGCACGAGGCTAATGCTAATCCACACTTCCATACTAACATATAAATGCGAAAGCATGAGAGTCTGTTTGCTACGTGATCACGACGAAACCGCAGATCCTCTCGCGATAAAATCTGGCAAGGAAATAGATTAAATATCCAGGATGAGCATGGGTTATCTTTTATTTTTTGAATGTGTTATAATAAACAGAATGGTTTTATTACCATAAAAGTCGATAAAATCGGGAAAAAAGAGAGCTATATTTGCTTGCGTTGCCTAAACGATTAGAGATAGGTGACAACTATCAATGGCAAATACTGTTCTTCTCAAAAGAGTTCTACAAAAACGTTCGTGACAGCATATGTCAATCTACAAAAATTAACCTAAATTGTCAATGAAACGTTTAAAAAAATAGAAGTGTTAAAATACTTGAATTTAAGAGTAATTTATCATTCATCATCAAATTTAATGGATTATTTGTTTAGTGCTTTTAACAAAGATAAAAAACGTCTTTAAATCGTAATATTTCGACGGATATTTTAGATTTTACAAGAACTTTTAATGCAATGGTTCTATACAGTGAAGTTTTATATTGGATTTGTATTATTATGAATTAAAAATTAAGATGTAAAAGAGTAAAAGTAATGATGGAGGTAATAATCAAAATCTTATATTATTTATTCGAGGGAAAGCTATATCAGGAGCTCCAATTATTAATGGAACTAATCAATTTCCAAATCCACCAATTATAATTGGTATAACTATAAAAAAAATTATAACGAAAGCATGAGCAGTTACAATTACATTATAAATTTGATCATTTCCAATTAATGATCCAGGCTGTCCTAATTCTAATCGAATTAAAACACTTAAAGAGGTCCCGACTATTCCAGCCCATGCTCCAAAAATAAAATATAATGTTCCAATGTCTTTATGATTTGTTGAAAATAATCATTGTTGCGGTAAAATGTACACGTTTTTCAAAACCAGAAAGTAAAAGAATTTTGATCTTGCAATTTATATAGATTTATTTTTCCCTGAGAAAAAGAAGAATCCCGGGCAACGGCACGTCGGGTAATCAGCTAATAATTTATAATTATTTACAGCGACTCTCATTACACAAATCCCGTATCCAAGAGAGTCATTCCTGTTTTTTTATCAGTAATTGTTTAACTCTCCTCTTTTATTTTTCTCTCTTTTTGATAGTATTGGTTTAATTTCAATGCTTTCATGTTTGTTTTTTTCTAAACCAGTTTCTTCTTAATTTGTCTAAGTCTAATTTACGTCTCGAGTCGTGCATATTTGGAATGAGTTTTTCACAAATAATTTTTGTAGCGTCTCTGTTCTTGGTAATTTTGTCAATTTTCTAATTTCCATCTCCTCATATTGCAACTTTTTTTAATATTCCCCTTTTTCTTGTCTATACATAAATCATCTCCTATGGTATTTTGTAAAGGTAAGAACTGAAATTTCCGCCGCCAGTTAATACCTCTACACTCCCCCCAGGAGACTTACATCTAGTAAGTACGTGTTTGGCGAACACGGGGCCGTGAGCTGAGTCTGGCATTGCTCCCACTTACTTGTGCCATGCTCCTTCCTTTCTCTTTTCTGACCTCCCTTGGTCACCTCTTGTTCTTTTCGATCCCGACGCTATTAGGGCTAGGGTATCTTTCATTTTCCTCTTTCCTCTTCTTTTTAAAAAAATGTTTTTAGTAAAGTCTTGCGATATGTTGGAATTTGTGTTTTGTGTTGTAATTCAGGAGGGTTTTCAGTGGGTATGGCTGAGTCATTCGGCGAGTCCCACACGCGGGGAGAGTCATGTCGGCTCTCCCTAGTGCGTAACTGCATTTTCCCTACCTGTACAAGTTTTAAGGGCTCTAATGACCTCGATGTTGACGAACCCTAAAGCCCCATAAAAAAACCCTCTACACTCTCTTTCGGAGCATCGAACCAAAATCGAACTATGGAACTTCCGTGGCGTGGAAATCAGAGAAAGTAATCGATCAAATTGTCTAAAAGTTCAAATGATTCTTTTCGAGGATTATTGCAATTAAAATGAAAAGTATGGTTAACATTGATGAATTACGAAAGCATTTAAAATTGGTTGCTAACCAATAGATGTTAATCTTCACACGTATTACTGTTGACTACGAAGCTTACTAATGTGTCCGTCAGAGTTCGATTGTGTCGCGGGAGGTGCACAATCACTGAACGGATTATCTACGCGATCGAATCGAAGAAGCAAAGTTATATAAAGACTCTGAAGGACCTAAAAGTGAAATGAAAACCTGACAATTAAGAAGTCTTAAATATGAGATTTATTTCTCCGTAATATGTAGGTTCTTTCTGCATGGATTTTTAAATAATTCGTAATTACAAATATATTAGCATACAATATTGAAAACTGAGTGCATTTATGTATGGGTCTTCCCTGGTATCTAATTTCGAAATTTACAAAATTGAAAATTTAATATAATGAAAGTAGAAAAATATAGATTTAGATATGAATTTAGAATAGTATATAAGAACCCCGGGACACGCCTGGCAAAATTAAGCTAGTGGTTCATAAATTGTTGGAATAGTTAAGTTACGAATCAAGAGTCCTCGGCGAAACGAAAGGTACTGGGAAGAGAGTAAGGCGGATGTTGCTCGTAGATTTAGGTCATACACAGCGGAACAGTAGATATGACCTGCACCGAAGGTCTTAGGTTGATCAAACACGTCTCATTTCCTCAAACGAATTAAAAGTCAAGGAATACTTATTTTTATTTCTAAAACTTCGTCCGGAATGAGCTTTAATTTTTTTAAAATAACACACCCATCATCATATACATTAATACGCACTGTCTACTTGCTCCGTTGAAATAGGAACATATGTGAAGTGCATTGAAGTGTAGTGAGGTGATTGGAGTCTAAGGGTACAGAAAATGCTCACAGTGAAGTTTACATCATTGTTCTCACCCTGTTTCGGTTTTATTTTTTCTACTTCTTAATTTCTTTTATTTACGTTATTGCAATTACTTTTACGCTAAGGGTATAAAAGGAGTAATGACATATGTGTGTACTCGAGTATTGACCGTATTTGTAGGTACGAATGTGTTTCTGTAACTGTTTGTAAGCGAAAATGTGTTTGTGCATGTATGTGAATATAAGCACACATGAGCCTCATGCAGATAATTAATTTCTTAAATCTAATTTCTTTCTCGATGTAACCATGTGTAATAATTTTCTAAGCATTTTATTCCATTTGTGTGTATTTTATAGATATTGATTTGTTTTTTAACTTCATATTATTTTATTATGCATCTATTCTTTTCTATCTGCCACCGAGCATTGCTCACTAGCAGACTAATAAATTATTACTATATATTATTATTATTATATATTGTAAATTTCTTCTAGATTATCCACGTTCCCTTTCTGCGAATATTGAACGAAGGAGCGAATCACACAAACGAAGCATCGCGCGTTGTTGGAGCTTTAAATGGTTTGTCGGCGATTCCCTGTTATTCCATCTTTCACCTCTTCCTTTACGAGATTACAGCATTTAAATAAAAAATAGAGGAAAGACGCTGTATTTTGACTTCTTGATTCCAGACGAAGGAAATCACTGACGGTCTGGTAAGTAATAAACAAAAAACAAATTTATAGGGAATTGGACATAAGTTAATAATACTGTTTAATATCATGCATTATTCATAACTGTTCTGATGTCCCGTTTAAATTGTTAATGCTAAATATGAAACCGAGTGAAGCTTGCATACAACTAGATGATATGGGGGTAGGTAGTATCTGACATGTTACTAATGTAAATATAATATATAAAATACAATATTAAATATATTTGTTGGTATTATGTTAATACTATAACACGTGTCGAAGTATTTTTTTATCGTTAGGAGTATGTTGAAATGTTAAATCCTTCGCCTCTGTCTTAGGACCTTTGATCGGGATTGATGGGATGGTCCCTCGCTTGCTTCCGGAGAGTAAATTAGTTTATTATCCTCCACGTGGTCATACGCAGTTTATACCTGCTTTTTTGACAATGAAGTTTACTTACTACAGGTAAATAAAATACTTTCTCTGGTCAATTTACTCAGGTAAATAAAATACTTGCAACATAATAATAATAATAAATTTATTGTTATTAACTGCGTATGACCACGTGGAGGACAATAAACTAATTTGCTCTCCGGTAAGCAAACATCCATATTTTCATAGAGAATGTAAGTTCGATTCAATGTAAGTTGCTCTAGTGAATAGTACGAATAAAACCGTTCCTGAAAACTAAATGGATTTTTTTTAAATTTTAGTTTTGACGAAATACCTCGTAGTGTTTATCTCTGAGAGCAGAAATGGAAGGGATGCAGACGATGTCCCGTAGATCAGCGATGTAGTCCCTCTTCCGGAAGTCCATTGCCAGTTTGATTTCGTGAAGAGCCATGGCGGACAACAGGGATCGGAGTGGGTCGGGGTGGGGGGTGGGGGGTGACGCGCGAATGGGGAAACGAATGATGATTAACTCGAAGGGGGTGTTAGTCACCTGCGGAGGACGAAAACGCGCTGATGGTAGGGAGGACCGCGGACCGAGAGAGAGGTGTGGCGTTGCTCGGAGAAGTTCGGGAGGACATTGTAGCCATCGCGAAATCTTTAGAAGAAGTGGATCGTGAATAACTAAAAAAATGTTTAACAACTATTTCTCGAAGAATTTTTGATAAAATTTATCTAATTATATTTTTTATTCATCGTAGTAATTGTAAATGGAAATGTGGCGTGTCATTGAAGCATATCTACATGGAGCGATAGGAGTTAAGAGTTAGATGGTAGGTCATTGTTAGTAGGTGGGCCGCTTAGCTGGGTTTACCAACAACTTGGCCCACGTGGAGGGGTTAGTAGAAGTAGTTGGTAATAGTTAGTGTTATTGATACTAGGAGCAGTAAGAGTTAGGTACTAGGGAAAAAGGAGGGTTGGCATCTCAGTAGTCACAGCTACATGAACTGGGACATTTATTATATTAATAATGTTAATCTGAAATTAATTATTAAACTTATGAAATCTTCTAAAACATCGTCATATACATAAATACTCAAATGGCCCCTCATTTTTTCGTTCCTTTTCTGTCTAAGTGGACGAAGCAAATCACACGAAGTATAGAATTTTTGAGCCTTTAAAGCGGTCTCTGTGATTTGTGCTAACGTTAGTTTCATCCAACGCTTCATCCTCGTAATGGGAGATGTGACACGCGGCTAGTGAACGTCGCTTTTCAACACCGCTTCGTGACGCCGCACAGTGGAATATATTGAGATGAAGCCTGGCCAAAAGATTTTTATCCCGTGAATGCGATGGATTACGACGAATTATCGTTTATAAGTATACAAACAAATGTAATGTTAACTTTCGGTCAGGTGAAAAGGGGGTCAAGCCGGGAATCGTACCCGGGACTTGTGCTTTGATCGCAGGGGTGTTAACCAGTTCAGTCTCTATGTTGCAATTAGACTTCTAGACCTGAAAATCGCGTTTCCGCAGCTTCGCCTATGTTTCAATATTCCTATGAAGCCCCACCGTTGGCGCAGGTGGTAGTGCTGTCGCTTCTCACCAAGTCATCCCGGATTCGATTCCCGATGGGGTCAGAAAATTTGTAACTTTTCACATTCATGACCTAGTTCATATAGCTGTGACTACTGAAAAGCCAACCTTCCTTCCTCTATCCAGCTCCTCCTAGTATCAATAACTAACCACTTCTACTAACCCCTCCACGTGGGCTAAGTTGTTGGTAAACCCGGCTAAGCGACCTACCTACTAACAATAACCCTACCACCCAACTCCTATTGCTCCACGTAGATAAGCTTCAATAGCACTAAGCTACGTTTCCCATTTACAAATACAACAATAACAAAAAATAACTATGAAACCATCAGAAGTAAACATTTTTTCCCCTACTCAGTTATACTTACATATGTACACCCCCTCACTATTATATCATTTACAGTTATCCCTGAAATATAATACAAAATATCTTCACTCACAAACAAATACAACCTCATTCCAATTCTGCAATAACTGTTAGTTTTTGTGAAATGTAGTTTCCAATCCGTTAATTTTAACTGTCAATAACCTTCATTCATACATACCGCGATTCAAATCTTTCAATTAGACTAACATTTTATTAATACTTAAAATTTATAAAAGCAATATGAGATTGTTGAAATGGAAAGAATACTATTTTATTTACGTGTATAAGTAATAATTACTATTCCTGCTCATCCCTCAATAACAAAAATAATGAAGTAATGGATATCCTTGCGCTATGGACTAGAAGGTCGTAGTTCAATTCTTCAAGATGTCTAGGAAGAGTTATTCCTCTNTGCGCTATGGACTAGAAGGTCGTAGTTCAATTCTTCAAGATGTCTAGGAAGAGTTATTCCTCTGCATCCACAGTGACTCCGAAGCCTATGTAAATTGAGCACCGACATTACCATTAAGTGAAAGCAACCGGAGCTTTATGCCAAGAGAATTGAATTAATTTATTAGTTTTAGGAGATATTAAATAACTCGTTCGCGTTATTATATGTGTTACTTAATCGATTCCCTATTACTTCGTAGTACAAATTTTACTCTTTAAGAACATATTTTACTAGTTATTTAAAAATTAATATTTGACGAAGTGAATCCATTGAAATTAAAGTTGCATAATTTTGTAAAGTCATTACGAAATAAATTCGCAATTTTTTTAAAAAGACACAATAAAAATGAATTGAAAGGTGCCTTTGATTGAAATTATCTCACCACAAAGGTTTTGTGGTTGGTCAACATCTAAACAGAGAAGTTGAATATTTCATGCAGCAAATCCCCGAAACGACTTGAGGTTTTGCTTAAATACTCGAGATCCCCAGAAGAAATAAATTCCCATAAATGTTTGGGGAAATATGAAAAATGTACATACAAAAATACATCCAGTGGTACTAAAATATGTAAATATCATGGCCACCTCGGTGCCATCTGAAAGCCTGGTATTTGACAACAGGAAGTTTGTCGAAAATTTTAACGCGAGTTAAATCTTTATATTAAATAAATTCTGAGTCCTCTCCGTGGCTACGGTGTGAGCGTGATCGCTCGTCACCAAGTCATCCGGGATTCAATCCCCAGGTGGGAATCTGTAGATAAGATAAAATTTGTAGCTGGGTGCTATCTAAACGCTCTTCCTCCTGTAACAGTTGCGCCCTGTCACAATACGCACATATTACACGCCTCCCCATTACGGTCACGCCTCTCAGCTTTGCCCTCGAGCATAACAAAAGCTGATGGATTTTCATACGCTCACTTCTACGATAAACATACGCCATCGCGTATTTATTTACTAGCCACAGCCCTCTGTACACGAGAGTTCTAAGGCATAGCGTCAGAGTCATGGCCAACACATTGCAAGGCCTATGCAAAGAATAATAAACGAACGTATGGTTCAACGTAAATTCAACAAATCCATCCATGAAATACGCCATCCATGAAATACGTGAGCACCAACAAATAAATATAAATATTAAGCTATAACAGCATGCACAAGACCGCTCCTTTCTAATCCAACCGGATTTAATATGACTTAGATGTTCAGATATCTCTACCTCAAGAAGCTTCCCTATAAAACGAATAACATTCATTCCAACGATCTTTCCTGCGCTAGTCAGTCGCTCCATGCATGCTCTACATATGTCCAAGTTCTCATCTCGACGAGCACATACTATTATCAGCTCCGAGATTATTTAAGCATCAAGCTTCATTATAATACGTACTTCCACGACTCGGAACACGTATACAAGCAGCCCTGAGAAATAAGACGNATCAAGCTTCATTATAATACGTACTTCCACGACTCGGAACACGTATACAAGCAGCCCCGAGAAATAAGACGTGACGCTGAAAGCGAGCCCAGCTCCGTCAGGCATTTAAATTCAAGACTTCGCCGAACGCGAAGAACTCCAAACGTCGACGCCAATTGCCGAGGATCTTCACCCCCGGAACAGCGCGACTACCGAATCTGGAATCTACAAGACTCGACGCCGAAGCCGTCGCCGAATCCAGATCCCTTGAAGAATTCTACTCCGAGCACGTCAACGCGACGCTGCACTTCCCGAGGGTCCGATAGCGCGGACCGTCGCTACAAACACCGTCTTCTAAAAACGCAAGTCCAGACGACGTTTCACGTTCATTGTATGATCGTCCGTCACACGGTGTCGTAGAATTCTTTATTATTTTCAATTGTTCAACCAAGACTGGTCTGCATCAATAAATTGTTCAAAGACCAAGTTGGAAGCCAAGTGTTATTTATTCAACCGCACGAAAGAGGAGATCTCGTTGCAAGTCAACCAGGTTTCCACACTACGTAACGTTAAACTCCGATCTCGGCCAAATTCACGAAGTTTCTACCGAGGAAACGCACACAAAAACTGAACCTTACAGGCACCCGTCATTCGTGGTCCTTAGCTGGCCGAATACACACGATTTAAAACACACATGCATTAAATAAATTCTACACTAATTCTGAAGATGACGAACATTGTGATCTTAAAGTGTACTGAAAACGCCCAAAATGTATCGTCTATAAAAATGTTGCAAGTCATAATTAATTTATATAATTCTAATAATAAATTTAAATACTATATAGTAGGTGAAATACTCTCAAACTTTTCGGCTCAGTGACCCCCAAAGAAATAAAAAAAAGAGTAAAATGAATATTTCGCGATCCTCCAATCGAGTGAAACAATAATGTCTGTAAATTCCTAAATGTTACACAGTGAGCGTAACTATACGAGCTACGAGTTAGAACAAATATATATTTATTGTCATAAAGCAAAAGTTACGAACTGCGAAAGACCACGTGGAGGACAATAAACTAATTTACTCTCAGGAAAAAAGCAAGGGACCATCCCATCAATTCCGATCAAGAATCGTAAGGCAAAAAGGTGGATTGAAAAATTTCAGCATAAATTCCTAGCTTCGTGTTATAATACTATTAGAATATCAACATGTTTGTAATGTAACACAAAAAAATTATTTTACATGTACGAATTATTATCGAACTATAGATTATTCTGAATATAGTGTTTATAAATCGTAAAAATTGAAATAACACTAAATTCACAATTTATTGTTTCAATAAACGCGCTCCTAGACAAAAACCTAGAGAACCTGTGTAAGAAAATCCGCCTCTACCCGAAGGAAAAGCGGAGAGAAATCCGGAAATCAATGTCTTTCTTTACTCTTGAAAGCAATTACCATAAAGGAGAAACTTACATATGAAAAAACACTGTTTCATCTCATCAATTTATTTTCTTTTTCGTGAACTTATAAATGTAAGTTAAATGTTTGCAATAAATGACTTTTTACTCGTAAAATAATTCTTTGTGAGGTATTTATTTCCCAATGAATTATTTGAACCATTTAATCGTGGGATTATTTTTTCCGTTTTGACAATCAATTTTTAGTACCAAATTGTAATATCTAGGCTACTAATAATAATAATACATTTTTATTAATAATAATAAATTAATTGTCAAAAAGGCACTACAAACTGCGTATGACGACGTGGAGGAGTTTAGTTTTTAATTTATAACTGTATAAAAATACCTGTNACCTGTATGTTAAGTACTCATATCATCTTGCAACAACTGCTATCATATCATCTGGGATCCAATCACAACAATCTCATGTAGTGACGGTCGTGGCTGAGTTCAAGAAGCCGCCATATCAGAGCTTTTCTATCAGTGTGACTCAGACGTCCGTTAGTTAATAAATTATAAATTAATAAATTTATTGTCAAAAAACAGTACAAACTGCGTATGACCACGCAGGAAAAAAACTAATTTACTCTCCGGAAGCAAGCAAGGGACCATCCCATCAATTCCGATCAAGGGCCATAAGGCAGAGGCGGATTCAAAAAAAATTCAGCAAAAATTCCTAGATAATATAAAAAGTTAGCTGCGAGTTATAATACTAATAGAATGTCAATATGTTTGTAATTTTAAGCAAAAAATTACATGTAAGTTATTATCGAACTATAGATTATTCTGAGTATAGTGCTTAAAAATTGAAATAACACTAAATTCACGATTTATTGTTACAATAGACCCGCCCCTAGACAAAGCCTAGAGAACCTGTATGATAAATCCGCCTCTACCCGAAGGAAAACCGGAGAAAAACCCGGGCCAGGATGGGGCTACAGAATTTATGTACACAAACGTGCCAATGTTGAGTACACATAAAACTAAATTAATATGAGCCATAAGACAACACAATCATGCAAGAAAATAGTTTTTGAAATTGTTATAAGTTGTTTAAAAAGTACTACAGCAATGGCGTGATAAAGCACAAGACGAATTTAACTTTTGTTAAAATCAATAAATTCTTTTACAGTGTAGAAGCACTGGTGCAGGAGGTAGTTTTTAACCGCGGATTTGAAGATATTCAATTTCATAATATCTTTTATATTCTTGGGCAGGGAATTATATAGAACGATTCCCGAATGGTATGGTCCCTTTTGGCAAAGAGTGGTTGACACTCTAGGGCGATGAATATTACTACTATTGCGTGTATAGTGTTCGTGAACGAGACTGTTTCGTATAAAGCAAGGGTGGCACTTCAGTAATTCGGTCTTAACAAACACGACCGTTTCATAAATATAAATGCAGGGAAGTGTTAAGATATTTAATTCCTTGAATAAAGGTTTACAAGAGTTTCGGGGGTGAGATTTACAAATTATCCGAACTATCCTCTTCTGAATTCTGAAAGTTTGAATACTCTGACCGGAATTACCCCAGAAGGTAATGCCGTAACGTAAATGGGAGTAAACGTTTGCAAAATATACGCAACGGGAAATACGTGGACTAACTGCGTTAACTAAGATTCGGAATGCGTAACACAATTTGCTTAATTGGGAATTAAGATTGTCAATGTGACAATTCCATTTGAGGTTGTCTTGAATATGGAGACCTAAGAATTTTGTATTTGTAACAGTTTTTAATTGTGTTCCGTTTAAAGAAAGAGAAACCTGGGGTAAAGATTTTGTGATACTATTGTGAAATGACATAGACACTGTTTTGTCAGTGTTTACAATGAGACGATTTGCATGGAACCAAGTCGAAAGGTTAGACAAAACTTTTTGAGCATTGGCGTGTTTACATAGTAAATTAGTGTCATCAGCAAAAAGAACCATTTTGCAATCTGATGTGGATGATGACATGTCGTTCACATACAATAAAAAGAGTATAGGGCCGAGAATTGATCCTTGGGGTACTCCGCAAGTAAGTGGCTTTGTTTCTGAAAGACAACGCTCAAGTATTTTATTTTTAGTATAGGATATTTCTACCTGTTGATATCTATCCTTTAAATAAGAAGTTAGCCATTGATGTGGAAGTCCACGAATGCCTAAAGAATGCAATTTTGAAAGGAGAATTCCGTGATCGATGACATCGAAAGCTTTGGATAAGTCAAGAAAAACACCCTGAGGATTTTCTCCACGGTCAAGAGATGTGGTAACTTCGTTTAAGAAGGAAAATATGGCGCTTGTAGTGGAAAAGGATTTACACTTTAGGAACCACACTTTAATTAGTGCGATATAAATGATCAGATAAATCCAATACAAACACAAAATGAAATTATATTTCCTTATGAAAGTCTATAAATCGATAATAATGTACAATTAAATATATAAATTATAGTAATTATAAATTTACATACATGACAATCATTCATAATCGTTGCATACAGTTGTGCAATATATTTAAGAACTCTCAACCGTTATTCATCATCAGATTTTAAATCCGCTCCATAACAAGAATTAAATAATAATAATAATGATGATGATAATAATAATAATAATATGGCATTGAATCCCTTGTCCCGTTTACTCAATCATACCAACATCGGATATCGCATAGGCAATAACCGAAATGGACATCGGGTATCCCATTTTCTGTACATAGATGACTTGAAGCTATATGCTTCATCCTCAATTAAGCTTCAACTATTAATACAATTGGTGGAATAGTTTTCAGTGGATATTAATATGAAATTTGGCTTTTGGAAAAGTGCAGAATCTTTAGTAGTCGTAAAGGTAAAGATTTAGTAAACCCTTAGGGAGTTGATACAGTGCAGGGTAAAATTGGGTTAATGACAGAATTTGACTTTTGCAAATATCTAGGAATACAGCAATCAAAAATGATCGCACATACTGAAATCAAGAGAACTCTTACATTGGAATTTACCACCAGACTGGAGAGAATCTGTAGAACAGAGTTGAATAATAATAATTTGATAAAGGCCATAAACACATATGTAATATCAATTTTAACTTATTCATTTGGGATAATATCTTGGTCGACCACTGATTTGGAGAATCTGCAGAGAAAATTGCGGGTAAAATTGACAAACCATCGGAAACACCACGCAAAATCAAGTAATCTGAGAATGACACTTCCAAGAGATGAAGGCGGAAGAGGAATTATAGATATAAAAATCCTACACAACAGACAGATGGCTCAACTTCGTTCTTATTGTCATGAACGGATGAAAGAATCCTCACTACACGCCAGCATTTGCAGCTCAAACAACAATTACACTCCATTAAACGTATTAGAATCTAGAAACGTAAGACAGTGAAAAAATTTCAACAGAAGTAGACAAAATTTTGGAATGGAAGAGCATGGCACTGCACGGAAGACACCCTCATGGCCTGAGCAACCCAAATATCGACAAGAAAGCGGCGAATGCAAGTAAAAAAACTCTGGAATGTTCAAGAAGTCATCATAGTGCCTATCATTTTATCTACCCTAGGACTAGTACCCAAATCCCTGGTCGACTCCATTAAAAAACTCAAAATCAACACCAATATAATAAGTAGATTGCAACACAGCGTCCTTCTATCCTCAATCCACATTATCAGAAAGTTGTTGGACCTGAAATAGATTCTTCCTCCCAGCAGAACTTGATTTAATAATCCACTGCTGAGAGAAAAACCAACACAAGTTGAGAGAACTAAGTAATAATAACAACAACAACAATAATAATAATAAAACGTTTCATGATACAATCCGAGAGAAAGCAACTTGTATCAAAACGCTTATATCTCACAGTGTAGTTCTACTCTGACTGTTTGTTAACTTGTTCTAACTGCGTGAAATATTTCACCGATGTTTCGAAATTTTATCTAACAGCCAATTTAGATGAGCACTCATAATAAAGGTATTTCTGTTAATTTCATTCAATATTGTTCAAATATTCACGTTCTGCTTCATTTAGTTTATTCTATAAATAAATATCACCCCTTCGAAGTTATGAATCAAATTTTGAGTAACGCAGTAATAGAACATTCTTTTCAACGCCGATCTGAACGATGTGTTGCGCCATGGCTATTAAGTTCAAGATTACGAAACACAGTTACAAGCGCCACGGTGACTCAAATTTTAATCTCGACTATTATTAATTATCATCAAGTACTTTATTTACAACCATATACCTATAATAATTAATGATAAAAGATAATAACTATACATGGTAGAGCAATGCAATACTGGTACAACATGGAACAAATTCACAGATTGTGACTATTTGACCTCCTCGCCGAGCGATACCATTCAATCTCGCTGTGATTCATTCAGTTGCCTCATTGGGTGATGAACACGTGGACGAAAGGGAGATTTACGATACGAAGTCAGTGTGTCTTTCCGCGAATGTTGTCACATCAACCCAATAACCTCAACTTTCGCGAGGGTCAACTAAATTGAATACCTAATAATATTCAACTATTAACAATCAATAACAATAACAAAGAAGAGGCACGAAATAAATTATGCGTAACAAAATAATGTACCTCCAAAAATCTTCGAAAGGACACTAAAAACTTCAGATGCGATGGACTTCGTAATGTATAGAATGGCTGAATATTTTTATACCGCTACAATAAACGTTTAATGAATATTTACGATATATATGTTTATTAATTAAGTCATCTATACTCTAAAGTCATTCATCAGAAATACCTCACCTGCTGCAATTTCTATTGACTTTGAGCTGAATACATCACTATAACTGCAACCTCGACACATTACATTCAATCCAATTCAGTCACTTCCCGCTGCTTCCCGCCGTCTGAAGTACTGACGATTATCGTATTATACCTTCCACTGTCGCCACTAGGATCGCTGCCCTCCAGGATGTTAGACTCCCCTTACAACATGACGTAGTGGCAGCGCGTTGACTACAGAATCCCCAATAACGAAGCAGCTAGAAGCGTCCACTTTTACTAAATTATATTTACAAGTGGTAGGTAAAATACGTTTCACGATGTGTCGCGTTCCCTCTTTACAGCTCTGTAGACCTTCAGGAACCGGGACATGAATTTTTACTTCAAAAAAATTGTATTTTTTTATGATTTTGAAGGCGCCATTCGTCCCGTTTGAGCTGAGCGTCATCTCAACGTTTTAGCTCCTTGTTTCTATGTTTGACGGGTTCCCGACGATTCACGTAGCTGCTACACATTTGCTGTAAAACTTCAAATTATGAAAGAAAATGTTTTAAAAAAACGACGCATTTTCAACTCGATGCCAAAATGACATGGAATTTGCAGCAAAAGTTGTGTTTCTTCTTTTAGTTTTCAAATTTATAAGAGACGTGTCGATAGCTAATTTCGGCGCTTGTCCGCGACTGTTGTAAGTTGGTCACTTTTCCCCCAGGATAAAAGGGGCTCAATTTTAGGGAGACGTGAGATTTCAGATTTCAGCGGTGCGAACGACGTGCTTAGCCCAGAGTTTTCATTTGTTTGTTTATTTTTATTTTACGCCTTTTTTTGGCTCTTAGAGAGGTTCAGGCCACGAGGCCTTCAGGCTCTTCCATCAAAACATTGGACTTCAGAGAGGGAATTGGGAAGGAGAGACGTTGGGTTGCCGGGNGAGAGGGAATTGGGAAGGAGAGACGTTGGGTTGCCGGGGAACTTATGGTACCGAACCGACATTTGACTGGAGTAGGTGAGGGAAACCCCAGTTGAAAATCTCACCTAGTTCTGATTAGCAAGGTCCACCGCTCAGCGAAGACACTACCACTAGACCATCGCTATCGGTAAATAAGCACTATATGGAGCTGAATTTTTAAAAAATTTCAAGAAAATTGATGTTAAATTTGAGGGAACGTTTATTAAACAGTAGACAAAAATTTGATATATTTCATCAATTTGTAATAGAGATAAGGACTATTAGAGAAATATTGTCGGATTAAATAAAACACAATAAAATTCAGTATTACAATAGATGTATAAAATTTGATTCTTTTAAACAAATTTAAATAAATAAACTTTACCGTCAAAAAAACAGTTGAAAACTGTGTATGACCACGTGGGAGGCCAGAGACTAAGTTACACTCCGGAAACAAGCAAGGGACCATCCCATCAATTCTGATCAAAGATCCAAGGGCAGTGGTGGATTTAGTATTTATAAAAGAAATTATTTAAGAAATACGTACTGTAATCCATTTATTTTTCCGAAGTAAATTATAGATATTTGTGCAGTAAAAATTCGAGATTAATGAAACAATCCCTGTAATGACTGTTGTTGAAGATAAGGAAACCATATGGTGGTAAATTAATGAAAAAAGAAAAAGAAAAGTAGTCTCACGTACCATTTCATGACGATTCTAACGCACAATCGTCTCTAGTTCACAGAGATGAAATGGAGATGTTTGAGTCTGGTGTTAAGCTAAGCAACAGGAATATGAAAGAAGAAAACCGTTTGCTTGGGAGAGGGAAGAGAAAAAGATTTTAGCAGATATCGTGAAGACGCTTTGTGTCCTTCTTCGTAGTCTTTCTTTCGTGTTGAATAAAGTCCTCAAGGTAGGCGCCAATCGCCTCCCTAGACACTTCCTATATGTCTTTCAATATGGTAATGAATGATGGGAAATGAAGAGGGATTAAATCACTTTCATAGAAAGATATTGAACCCACGACGTCAATCGTATATGTAAATAGATAAATCGACCTCTTCAATTCTTTAAGTAATGCACGACTATAGTGAATGACACATGAAGATGTCTTCATATCTGAAAGACGATACGTTGTGAACACAATTTTAAATGTGTTCTTGACCTAGTTTTTTGACATGTTGTTTCTTAATAGTTGTATCCTTATCACAATAATAAATCCTGGCCCGGGTTTTTCTCCGTTTTTCCTTCTGGTAGAGGCGGATTTATCATACAGGTTCTGTAGGCTTTGTCTAGGGGCGTGTTTATTGTAACAATAAATCGTGAATTTAGTGTTATTTCAATTCCTATGATTTTTAAACACTATACTCAGTATAATCTACAGTTCGATAATAACTTGTACATGTAATTTTTTTTTGCGTTAAATTACAAACATACACATTCTATTAGTATTATAACTCGCAGCCAACTTTTTACCTTTTTGGGCCTTTGATCGGAATTGATGGGGTGGTCCCCAGCTTGTTTCCGGAGAGTAAATTACTTTCTTATCCTCCACGTTGTCATAAGCAGTTTGCAACTGCTTTCCTGAAAATGAAGTTTTTTTATACAGTTTGTTGGATCAAACAATAAAATTGTATGAAACGACATAGAAAACCTCACTCGCTAACTTTCATTCGCGGGTTTATAATGAAAGTCCTCTACGAGTAACAGAAGTTAATTTAGCGAAGGTTTCCATATCCGTGAGAGGCAAGAAGGAAGGCTACTTCTATGGATACATCTATTTGTTAAACTGCGAGAAATTTAATGAAAATGTCGAGAAGAGAGCAATTCATTCTTCCGAGCGACTCGGTGAGTGCGTTCAGCCACTCCATCTATATAAATAAAAATTAAATGCTGTTCGTTGGTAACCGCAATACTTGAGAACGGCTGGAACGATTTGGCTAATTAAAAAAAAAATATTTCGTAATAGTCAGAGTAAGTTTTTAGGGAAAGAAAAATTGGAGAAGTTGCCCAGAAAATAGGAAAATTCGGGAAAAACTGAAAATGCTGTTTTCTGTGAGATTTTTGTATAAACTCATACTATAACTCGTGATTCGAACTATGGATATGTGTAATCCTTTTTTGTTTTGTTCGTTATATATCCCGGAAAAGTTTTCAGAAAAAAAGTTCGGGACAATCACAAAGGAAAGTCGGAAAATTCGGACAAACTGCACAAATCATCATTTTTGTATGCACTCTTGATCATAACTGACGATAGGAACGACATATTTGGTTGATTCTTTTGTATACGTATTTTCTCGTTTTTACTCTGTTTACACATTTAAAATAGCTTTTCACAAATTTAGAAAACGATCACAAACAAATTTATTAAAATTTGGACAGGTCAACGTCTGTCGGGTGAGCTAGTATTTTAATAACATGAGTAACAATTGCGCGAACTAACGATCACCCAAAAATTAATTTTCTTTTTATTCACGGAGTTATTTTTAATTTTTTTTAATTTTCGTAATTCAAAATTATTTTATCCTCGTCATATTATCCATACTATCCATACATCCCAAATCGTGGATCCTTCTTCCGAATGTAACGCCATTCTCATCAAACTTCATGATTATCATTTTGATAAGCACACCAGGGCCCGTTTCACAAAAGTCCGACGGTTGTTCGTACCAAGTTATTAGTAACAATACTTCTAATAACAAATAGTTAGTTACAATCGCTTCACAAAGATTTCGTTAATTTGTCAGTAAAAAGTACTTGTCGGTTGTTTTAAAATACGTATTGATAAAAATATTTCAATCTTATAAACAAGGACTTCCGAAGCAGCATAACAACAACAACGAATGATTAAATTAAAATATAGAGTAAGATAAATAGGGTTCATTTCTCATAAAAATATTTTGTAATATGTTCCTCTTTT
>NNCF01126941.1:30378-47089 GCA_002313205.1 Laupala kohalensis
GTCATACGCAGTTTGTACTGTTTTTTGACAATAAATAAATTTAAAATTTAAATTTATTATAGTTACGTGTGTTTTATGTGGTGTTTCTTAAAACGCAAGAATGTCTGCTTAAGGAAATATAGAGGTCGATTTATCTATTTAAACTTAATGAAGCAGACGTTAAAATTACGTCATCGATGTTTGACTCTTATACGGGTAACGTCATCGGCTACTCCAATTCATTAAATTTTAAATAAAATGTGTAAAATTATTGAGAGTAAAAATTTCAACATGATAAAATACTCTTGATTATTTTGACTTGTAACTTTTGCACGGGACGTTATTGTTGGATGATGAAGCTGTGGAATATAATGAAGTGTTTCCAGAGGTAGGGTATTTGTATGTTTATTATATTGCTATCGTCAAATTTTCAGAAGAAGAGTCTATAGGTTTGAAAAAGTAAAACACAGATATTTGAAGAGGTACGACGATATTTCTATAAATAATACAAAAAACGCAAATCAATACATGGAGAAAGTAAAATTCTATCCACGTACAGTTTCGTAGACCACTTTTACATAACCCATACAATTTTGTCAAAAAAAGAAAGAAGGAAAGAGAGAGAGAAAGGAATTATAACATTTGATGTCACTTCGCGCATAGTTTTCCTCTTCTGATCTCTTACATCTCACAAGGGAAGAGAATTAAAAGATATATTCAGTTAATAATAATGAAGGAAACAGAAGTGAACGGAAGAAAAGTTTTAGTTGTTGTATCGTACGATTCTATCTTTCTCCTTTAACAAATATAACTTTTTTTCCCATTGCTGCATTTGTAAATGGGAAATGTAGCTAAGTGCTATTGAAGCTTATCTACATGGGGCGATAGGATGTAGGAGTCGGGTGGAAGGTTATTGTTAGTAGGTGGACCGGTTAGCTGGCTTTACCAACAGCTTGACCCACGTCGAGGGGTCAGTAGTAAGTAATATTAAGAGTTATTGATACTAGGTGGAGCTGGATAGAGGAAAGAAGGATTGCTTTTCAGTCACAGCTATATGAACTGGGACATTTATTGTTAAATTACTGAAAATCAGTTGCATTTTTGTCCTTGTTATATGTTGTTACATCTGAGTTGATAGAAACACCTGTGTGATTTTTTTTTTCGATGAGATAAGCAATGGCAGTTTTGATCAGTGTTAAGACATTTTCTTCACGTGCTCTGGGACTCATACTTTTGGGATTTGTGTTAGGTCAGGTTTAGATTTACAAGCGATGGTCAGTTATATATTAATACTTTACATTTTCGTTAACTTTATTTTAATTCCGCATCCGAATAAGTTTTTAATACGAAATAAATTTTCACATAATTAAATATATTTACTTTATTCGCGCGGCCAATTTTATTCTTAAGTATATTTCAATGATTCAAAAAAACGTTTTTTTTTTGGAAACGTATGCAAAGCAATGAAGAACGGGGAGAGACCGTAGTAACGAAAGAACGTGAATGCAAAAGCGAAGCGAGAGACGTGATCAGTGAAAATCGAAGATAATTGACAAGAGTGCAACTAGGAAATTTTATTCGCAAAAATTCGTAAAAAGACGGGTAATGACCGAGGACGGAAGAAAAAGGAACGAGTAGCAAACAAATTGGACATCGGAAAGACTGAAAGCGAGGCAAACGCTTTGAGCTGAAAAATCGCCAACAGAACCGGAGATAGAAGGAAGTAGGGAAGGTAGGCAGCGACGGGGACTCATGGCGGGGAAGCGAGCGCTGAACCTCGCCGTCCGCTACACAGTCACGCGGGGATTATTGATTTCAGGGCTCCACGAAGCTCCACGGCAGCGGGATGCGGAGATGCGGGTAGCGACGGCTTCACTGGAAGAAGACGCGGGGACCACGAACGGAATCCCCAACGAAGCACTCAAGATGGCGGGAGATTCGGATAAGGTATTCATATAATATCCTATATTTTATATATAGTGACGTAGCTACGTGAGTGATGAGGGGACAGCCGAAACGTCTCGTCCAATTTTTCAATGACTTTTATGTGTTTTCGTTCCTGTTTATCATTAACTAACTATTTACTATTATTACAGTAGATATTATAAGAAAGAGAAAAAACAGAAAAAGAAATGTACAAAAAAGAAAATAAACTCACGAAGACACAAACAAATATAACAAAATTATTTTAAAAATGTACTCAGAATAGATAATTTTTCATGCCTATAACTAATTTTGAAAAGTTCACCATTTAAAAAAATTATACTTTTAATAGTAATAAAATTATTTTTTCCTCTTTCGTCGTTTTCTGTATCGCAAAACCCATTTCTTACGATGAGTTCAAACACATGGAGCCCATCTTTTCCCCTCAACCTTCGCAAATCCTTTGCAATTGGAGGAGACGGGTAACCGTGTCCCCGTTTCCACAACCTGGAGAGACGACAGCGAACGCGGTAACGACCGCTTCGTCTTCCGCGTGTTCCCATCGCGATTCCGCTAATTCTTAAAAGAGTGAGAGAGAAAGAGAGGAACCGGCACCGGCTCCGGAGCACCCGCTGCGCTGTCCGTCGTCGCCTCCCAAGAATGCGGCCGACGCATTCTCTCGTGCCTTCAGCGGCAGCTTTTAATAAAGGCGGTAGAGGCGACGCGGTTGCGGCGAGGAGGATGGGCGTTCGCGAAGGAATCTTCGGAGCAGGGTGTCACCACTCACGGGAGCGCATTAGGCTCTCTTCTGAGCAGCTCTTAGGAGATCGTCGCGCCGACTTTAAACTATTGTGTGCGTCGGAGCGACTGGGCTCAAGTATCCCAATGATAACGTTTTAAACGACACTTTGAACCATTCTCTATCCAGTGGCGATGAATTTTCATACCCTTACGGCGCAAAATTTTGCATTATTTTACTTTAAATTACTACGGGCTTATATGGTGAAACTTTCGCGGGGTCATGTTTTTGTTTTTTTATATTCTGGCAAAAGTACCCATTTAACACAGCGAAAAAAACCTACTAAAACATAACAAATGAAAATAAGAACGCAATGACGTTAAGACTTTAATACCTTCCCGAGCATTTTCGAGAATAATATACCAAAAACTGTGGAAAATACTGTTCTAACGGAAATAGCAGCCGCATCACATGACTGAAGACAGTGCAATCATTGTCAAAGAAGGAGTCAAACGACAGTCTAAATTAATTAGCAAGTTTTAAAATCACAAAATACTTGTTCTCATCCAATATACAAAATCAGTGGAATGAATAATTATTAATTAATAAGAACTTCTATGGCGAATATTTCCGAGTTTCGTGAATAGTTGGCCTCTTAACTTCAGACGACGCGACGCACATAACACCTTCACGGATCCGCGTGACGGGACGAAAGCGTCACGGTGGACGAGAGTCTCTGACAATGGCACTTCTCAAATTGGTTTTGTTATTTTTTTAAAAAGAGCAGTTAAAATCGCCTATAATTGAAAGGAGAACAGCAAACTACTTTGCTTCATTCCGGAAATAATAGCAGTAAATTTTCATCCCAATACGTTTTTTTCTGATTTTTAGATTAAGTTATTCTAAATTGTTTAATTCTTTTATATTTTATTTTTTATTCAAAAATAAATTTTATTGTCAATAAAGGAGTAACAAATTGCGTGTGACCACGTGGAGGATAATAAACTAATTCACTCTTCGGAAGTAAGCAAGGAACCATCCCATCAATTCCGATCAAGGACCCTAAGGCAGAGGCGGATTTAACATTTCAGCACACACCTAAGATAAAAATAAAAAGTTCGCTATATGATTTAAATTTAAACCTTTCACATTTTGTCTTTTCTCGGAAGCGGCAGAAATATTAACAACAAAAATGCTTCGATTTTTTTCAATTAAATCTCCTAATATGATTTCATAAAATTTTGTTACAATGTTTAATTGTTCATTTCAAATGAGTTCAGATTTTTAAAAAAATGTTAGCACTCACAGTTACTAACAATATTTTCACCTCAACTCAGAGCCAAACCGGCAAACGAAAACAGCAGATGCAATATTATTGTTTATCGCCTCCCGAAAGGATTCCTAATCTATTGGGTCTCTCTTAAGCAAATAAAAATTACTTAAATAAGATCCTTAATTTAATAAATGCTATATTTGTTTATCAAATCAATATTAAATACTTTGAGAGGAAATAATTGTAGTTAGCTCAATTGACGAATGCTGGTTTTCTTTGCCTTCAGTCCGTCGTCAGAAACCACTCAATCCAATACATTCCAAATAACCAAACAATATTTTCCGAATAATCTATAGTTCGATAATATAACAATATAACTGTTTTATTAATACATATCTGTTGGTATTACGACATGTAGCAATGTATTTTTTTTTAATTTATTTTAGGAGTGTACTGAAATGTTTAACCCTTCTCTGCCTTAGGGCTCTTGATCGGAATTGATGCGATGGACCTTTGCTTGTTCCCGGAGAGTAAATTTTCCCAATTTTGTTATATTCTTTTTACTTTGATTTTACGTAACTAATGATAACATAAGTTGCCGAAAGCCACTTTGGTACATTCAATAAAATATTTTCTATTACATATATTTCTAGGAAATAACTGTATATTATTTCAACGGGTCTGTTACTATATGTTTCCCGTCTCTTGAGCTTTCTTCCTCCGTAGTTTAACCCTTTCAGTCACCATCTTTCTCTTTCGATAAAACCTTTTCTAATTATTTTCCATTTCAGACATTTTCCTCACATAACACATGTGAAGACACGAGACGTTAAAAAGTCGAATCACGTGTTCAGCGCAGCCAAATGTGAACGGAATCGAAGACGCGGAAGATTAAGATATAGGATTCTATCGGATTTGACTACCGCATTTCCCGTTGAACATCCTCCAGCACCCCGTTCCCGCTCGTAACGCCAGTCGAAATTCTCTTCAGCCAAAAAGACTTAAACAAAAAGAAAATAGGGATTTTTATTTTTGAGGTTTTTGCTGATCACTCGTTCGACGCGCGTTGTACTAAAACAAGTTTCAGCTTTCTAGAAAAATCTCCATCTCTTAATTTAAAAAAAAATTGATGGCCCATCGTTCGAAGAATACTGATTGTCTGAAAGAAATATATCAGAAACACGATTTAATTCACATTTCAAATTAGCCATGAATTAAATTGTATGAACTTCTCCAGAACAATACTTCACGCCCTGTTCTCTAGCAGATCCTAGAAATCCATAGACTGAGTTGATCTCCTGGAAACCACGTGCTCTCTTGTTCTTCCTCCTTTTTCATTGAATAGGACTATTCAAAATAACTATTTCTATGTTTGACTTCTGTCCTCCAGCGGCGGAAACCGGTTTTCTCGCCAGGTATATTTTTCATCCTTGTTGGTCAACGTACCTAACATTTTTATCCATTTATATTTCGTTTTGTGCGTAATCATTTCTTTAAACCGTAAAAAATTCTTTGAAAAATAAAACAGTCTCGAAATACAATTGACAAGAGGGACCATCCGTGAGACCCACTATAATAACTTTGTCACTGCAGCGTTAGATTGCCATCGCCTGTAATAGTTGCCATATTGCCAATAAGCAATGGCCGTTGGTGCATCGCCTCATCATAATTACTTCCCTGCGCTTCGGATTAAGGTTCCTCCAGAAGCGAGTGTTTTACTCTCAGTAAAAATCACAAAACCAGCGATTGAATGATATTGTTTATGTATCTCGAAGGTCGTTATTACAAAAACCAATTCTGTTCAATATTAGGAATAAATTCTTTTAACAAAGTTCCATTTTCCATGAAGAAGTGCAAGGAGATACGCCTCTCAGGAACTACAGAACTACTATTACTGCAAAATCGCGTTTCAAAAGATAGTCAGATTTTACATTTACGAAACAATGTTCGAGAGGCGGTGGCGACCTACCCCTCATGGAAGCTTATAAAGGCCCCCGAACACTTGTTTGCATACCTACTGGTACGGATCAAAAACTCCGATGAATTAATGAGAAAATTTAAGTTTTATTTATTAATGAGGTCAACGTTTACTTATTTTACAGCTTTAAAATGATCCAGATAATATTTATGTTCAAATTGACGAGTTTGAAAGATATTTGGTACCCATTTGGAGGTTCCTTATATGATGAGGCCCGGCGCGGACCATTCTCTCCACCATTCTTAGGCACAAGAGGTGGCTTTTTGGAATGCAAAATACAGATCCGTATTCATAATCAGGCGAGAAAATACATGTTCACTTGAATATTAACTAACTATTAATTATATCGTACAAACGTAACCTTACTATTTTAATTAATTAATACGTTAATTCATTATGTACCGTATCACACCATTGTTCTAATACTCTCAAAATAAATTAGAGTACTCCTTCGGATAGGGGAAGATTTTTAAATCGTGCTCTCTAGGCTCTTGCGTCTATCGTAATAATTAATCTCGAAATTAGAGTTATTTAATAGTTGCGATTTATAAACTATAAATTCCATATACTCTATAGTGAGATATTACGTACTTGTGAAAAATCTTTTTAGTGTTTGATTAAAAACAAATTTGTTGGTATCCTGTTGATATCGTAATACGTAGCTAACTTTATGTTCTTATCTTTTCAATCCACCTCTGCCTTAGGACCCTTGATCGAAATATATAGCATGGTCCCTTGCTTGCTTCTGGAGAGTAAATTAGTTTATTGTCCTTCACGTGGTCATCCGGAGTTTGTAACTACATTTTTGACATTGAATTTATTATCAATAAAAATATTCATTCGCCTCTTTTTCCCATTCATCCTTCGCAAGAACACCGAGGGAATACTAAGTTATTAATTCATAAAAGGCAAACATTTTAGAAAGCCAAACAATACTAAAATGAGCTTCCGAGATAATACCCATTCCCTTCCCCTACGCTCCCGATTGTCAACCGTATTGGCGCCTTACGGAGCTCCATTCACCTCCGGTGCATCACAGAGACTCCAATAACGACGAACCAACGACTTCACAGAAGCGCCATCCCATTCAACCACGTCCTACTCACCGCACAATTTAATTAAGATCAAGGACCAAAATAACCCGTGGTTAGGTATTTCCACAACTTCAGTGCTCCGCGCTCGCCCAGAAATCGCAGTGATTCCATCGGATTCCATCCACGGGCACTATACCTTCGGCTCTGTAGTCCGTATTTGCCCCCACCTCCGCCGCCCAGACCTATCCCATTCTCTCCACCGGGAATCGATCGCCCACCCTCCTCATACACGCGGCAATTTTCGCAACCGCTGAGCTGTCGCGTGCACCTGACACTCGAGTGCTTGGCGCTGCAGCAGCGGACTCTCAACGCTACCACCATCGCAAATGGACGTGTCAGCGAGTAAATTAGCACGCAGCCCTCAAACGCAACGACTTTTGCATGATTGCTTCGTGGGATGCGTCTCCCACGCCCCCCCTCCCCCCCCCTGTGATTTCTATCTTCGAAGATCTCAGTGAGAAAAGATGGTCTTCGCCGAGAGGTTTGACAATGACGGCGACGAAGGTCGTGAAAGTTGGCGGATGGTTGGCTCTTCACTTGGAGAATTTTCCGAGGTTCGCTTCCAATTATTCTTATAATACTCAGAGAAAGAAAAGGAGGAGATCGCAAGTCGTGCTTCACGTTATGAGAGACGTTGCTCTCATTTCGAAGCAAGGATAAAACTTGTTTGGAGACTGGATTTCCAAAAATTCTTTTAAAAAAATTAGTCCAAGACTATTATAAATTTGGAAGATAGTACTATAAATACAAATTTTATTATCAAAAAAGCAGTTACATACTGCGTATGACCACGTGGAAGACATTAAAATAATTTACTCTCCAGAAGGAAGCAAGAGACCGTCCCCACAATTCCGATCAAGGGTTCTGAAGGCAGAGGCTAAGGACTTAACATTTTAACACACTCCTAACAATAAAAATAGTTCTGTACGTGTTATAATATTAACATAAAACCAAGAAATTTGTATGTCATACAACACAAAAAAATTATTTCGTAAGTATATGAAGCATTTATAAAAACTATAGAGTATTAAAAATATTTATAAAAAGTAAGAAGTATTTAATAAAACCCATGAAAGCAACCCTTGATATGAAAGATACGCACGAAACAATTGAGTAAACCACATATTTTAATTCCACCTGAAATATTTGTCTGCTTTTGAGCAATGCAAATCAAAAACACTCCAATTGCTTTCTGCTTTATCAGCTATGTATATTTATCATAAATAGTACAAAATCGTTAAGGATTCCTCTGAAAAAAAAAACGAAAAATTTTTAAAATTGCACATTTTCAAAGGAAAAACAACATAATTCTTGAAGTTTTGTTCGTAAAAATGTTTCAACCCACAAAACATTCTCTCAAATTTTCATTACGATTCAGTTGGTGGCAGTAAAAAAACAAAACAACTTAAATAGTATGCAACCCGCCATACATACTTATACTTTCACCATAAGTGCACACGCTTGACATTCTATATTCACAGAAAATTTACCTCAAAGGGAGTTTACAAGCACTATTTTATACTATTTTCTGAATCATTTACCAATTATCGGAGATGTATACACAAACATAAAACTCCAATTCACGTCTTCGGTCCACAGACAACCATAGTCTGCTAACAATTAAGCAACAAGATTAAAGAAGAATCAATAAAAATACAGCTTATTTTTTAGGTAAAGTATCTGATTGGATGCTATAAAATAGTTTCATTGTCAAGATGACTTTCTTCTATTGGTTAGATCAATAATGCCTTGAATTGCTAAGTAAATCTCACACTATTCAATAATGCAATAGTTGTTCGTTGTTTCAGCATGAAGAAATGAGTAAAAATGAAAATTATAAAGATACAATATGTATTTCACTCTTTTCTCCCGAGCCCCGTTCCTCGCAGACCAGCTGTTCTTCGCAACGTTCAATTGTCCGCAGTTCATTTGGCCTGTGTCAGGTCAGTGGCACACTCTCTCAGTGGGACTGGGAACTTAATCTTTTCCCAACTGTTCGTGACGGTAGCAGCGCTGTGTCTTACCTCGGCTGGTTGCCGAGGGAAGTTAATATAAATTATATATCTTTTAAGCGGCAACATCGATTTTGATCATTCTGCGTTTGCGCGAAGACGCACTTGTATTCAATAGGTGACTGTCAGCTCCAAACTCATTTGATACCTTACCAGCATGAACGTTCCAATCGTATCTTGTTTTATGAAACAGGAGAGAGAAAAAAATATAATATCAAAACACGTTTTTTGGTCGTATTTCAAACCTGTGGCATGTGAGAATCCCAGATTTGAACGTCATACCCATTTTTGAGGAAGTTTTACTTTGACTGTATGAAAATCTAATTTTGAGGTGGGGTTCGATCGACCGTGGAAATCCGGAATGAGTGTTCCTAGTAGTGATACCTTGTGAATATGATACATGTACATAAATATTGAGTTGAGGACAGACACAAAAATCCGAAACGTCACAAGTATGGGACTGACCAATTCTCAGGAATACAACGAAGTAGCTTTTACAGAAATCATATTTTTACGGAAGAAAAGCAAACTAGGATTATTTCAATTTTGTTCAAAATACACAATCATGAAAGATCGAAAGATGATGGCGATTCCCAGCCACGTACCACAAAACGCAATACACTGTTCACGGTAAATGCAATGTCTTGTCATTGAAAATCAGGTAATTCAGACAATAGTTCTAGTCGTGCAAAGTTCCACTATGAAATACACTCCCAGAAAAAATAGTTGAACCCAAACAAACGTTTGCAAATAGAATTAACTTCGGGATGGATGAAGAGGGTTTCGCGAATGTTTAATAATTACAATTTCAGCTAGCATCGGGGTAGGACTGGGATTTGCAAAACGGTGCAGACTTTAAATCGGTAGGGGTCGCAAATGTAGGAACACTCATAAAACAGATATGTGTTGAGGGGGGGGGGATTCCAATACCAAGAACACTGGTATGCCACGTATTTAGTTATTTTAGTTATGATGTGGCCTCACCTCACTGAATTATAAATTGTCCACAAGTATCTATATTACGCATCAGAAGAAGACAGAACTTTCATTCGTGGAGTTTCACATGAAATGCTAAGTGTACACTGGACTGCCCATACAAATTTTCAGTCCCGTGAAATATTTGACCTCCGCCCCCTCGTCACTCAATTGACGTAAGTACGGATTGATAAGGGGCGCATGAATTTGTCTTGTTTGAAAATTACAGGTACTCGTGCATCGGCACTAGCGGTGCGAAACCATTGCACATATTTTGTCATATACGTTTTCCTATCTGCAGCATAAGAGAGTGACAGATTTCTTTTTTTTTGGTGGGGCTTTAGGGCTCGTCAACAGCAAAGGTCATTAGAGCCCTTGCAAGTAAGGAAAAATGCAGTTTCGCACCATAGAGAAGAGCTGTAGTGACTCTTCCCCGTGTGTGGGACTCGCCGAATATCTCGACCATACCCACTAAAAAACCCTCCTGAAATCAACAAATATCTAAATAGAAAGATGAAAGAAAAGAAAAGAAAACAGAATAAAAATACATTATATCACAAAAAAAAGGGAAAACAATTTTTAAATATTATATTTTCGAATTACAGAAACGAACGATGAAAACAAAAAAGACAGTAAAGATGAAAAGGGAATGAAAATTTTTAAACCCTCCCGAGAACTTGTGGGAGGAGCCCCGATCTACTCATAAAATTCAATAGTTTGTTAACATTAACCGTTTCATTTCCGAGAATTGTTGGTAAATCTGCAGCCAGACCAATTTGTCTCCGTATACTTGAGTATCTTCTGCAATCAGTTAGTAGGTGACGCACTGTCAGAGAACAGCTACACTCCTCACAAACGGGTTCATCATCAAGTAGTAAGAGATACCTATGAGTGAGAGGACAATGTCCTATGCGCAGGCGGGTCAGCAAGACCTCGTCGCGCCGGGCTGGCCTACAGGAACTGCTCCATGACTTAACAGAAGATTTGATAAGTCGGAGCTTATTCCTTTCAACAGCTAACCACTCATTGCTCCATTCACTCAGAATCCTCAACTTGACGAAATTTAAGAGATCTAGTTTAGGAATCGTGGAGAAATCCACGCGATTCCTGAGGCATGCCGTCTTTGCGCAATTGTCTGCTTCCTCATTTCCACTGATACCCACGTGTCCGGGAACCCAGCAAAAAATTATGTTCTTTCCATTACTTTGCAGTGAGAAAAGTACATCCTGGATGTTCTGGATCAGCTTATCAGCTGCATACATGTTCTGGATTGCTTGGAGGGCACTCAGAGAATCAGAAAAAATCAGGAAATGTGATCCGCGGGAGCACTTTGTAGTTCGCAATGCTCGCAATATGGCGTAGCACTCAGCAGTGTAAACACTGCACAAGTCGCCTAGACGGTAGCCACTGGTCTAACGGGGAAATACCACGGAGCAGCCGGCACCATCAGCCTGCTTCGACCCGTCGGTAAACACGGGGATACGATCCCGGTGTTTTTAGAGGATTAGCTGAAAGTATACCCTCAACATCGGAGCTGGAGTGTTCTTCTTGTCATGATGCAGAAGATCGAAAATAATCTTCGGCTTGTGCAAAGCCCAAGGGGGAGACTTACTAAAACCTTGATATAAGACATTAGGTGTGCGTATATTTAAGGTTTCCAAAATTTGTTTGGAGCGATATCCAAAAGGTTTGGTTGCTCTCAGTCTGTTGTTGTAGAAACGGATGGAAGAAGAGGATGGATGAAAAACCGCGTTGTGTACCAGATTGTCGGGTAAAGTTTGCAAGTGGCAAAAGTGTCGTAGCATGAGGATTTGCCGCCGGAGGGAAAGAGATGGTTCGCCACTCTCGACATACAAACTCGGAATGGGACTAGTGCGGTATGCTCCCGTAACTAGTCGAATTCCGGCATGGTGGACACTATCCAACTTCTTTAAATAGCTTGCACGAGCAGAGCTATATACAACGCAGCCATAATCGAGCCGAGATCTTATGAATGCTCGATAAAACTGGTGCAGGGAGTAACGATCAGCGCCTCATTCCCTGCTACTGAGGCACTTCAATAAATTCAGAGACTTTAATGTTCTTGCTCTTAGGTCTGTTAGATGTTCAATCCAATTCAATCTCTGATCAAAAATCAGACCTAGGAATTTCACAGAAGGATAGAATTTGAGAACGTTGTTTCCCAGGGCGAGGTGAGGTTCTGCCAGAAGGCTTGGTCTCCTACTGAAAAGAACACAGCGTGTTTTCTCAGCAGAGAAACGAAAACCTGTCGTTTTCGACCAGTGGTATAATCTATTAAGGACGAGTTGAATTTGTCGCTCCACACCTGTGACACTCTGTGATGAACAAAAGATAGCAAAGTCATCGACAAAAAGAGAGTGTAAAACAGGATTCTTTACAGTAGACGTTATGCTGTTTATGGCCACTGCAAAAAGGGTCACACTCAAGACTGAGCCCTGAGGAACACCGTTCTCCTGAAGAAGGAGATCCGAGGTGTCTCTTCCAATTCTATAGCGGAAGAAACGCTGATCCAAAAAGGACATGAGCATCAGAGGAAGACGTCCTCTAAATCCCCAGGCATACAGTTGTTGTATAATGCCATGACGCCAAGTAGTATCGTAAGCCTTCTCGATGTCAAAGAATATTCCAATGAGATGTTGTCTTCGGACGAAAGCATCTTGAATTGCTGATTCCAGGAGAAGTAAGTTGTCCAAGGTGGAATGGAACTTTCTGAAACCGCACTGAGATCGACTCAGCAAGTCATGCCGTTCAAGATACCAGACGAGACGTCGGTTGATAATTCTCTCCAGAGTTTTACCAACACAACTCGTCAAGGCAATGCTTCGATAACTACCAATGTTCGTTTTGTCCTTACCAGGTTTTAGTAAAGGGAGAAGCGTTGCTTCCTTCCAGGAATTAGGGAATACTCCTTCGGACCATGAAAGATTAAAGATATCCAGAAGGTACTCTTTCGATTCGAGACTTAGTTGTCTCAGCATTTCATAATGAATTGAATCGGGGCCAGGAGCAGTGTTGTGGGCTGTCGCTAGAGCTGACTCAAGTTCCCACAGAGAGAAGGAAGAGTTGTAGGGTTCCCAGTTGGTGGAACGAAAGTCAAAAGATGTGCTCTCTGCTGTTTCCCTTTCTCTCGCGAAATCAGGATCGCAGTTTGCTGTAGATGTTAAGTCAGCAAAATATTCAGCCATTGCTGTTGCCATTTCTCTGCTGTTGGTGAGAATCCGACCCTGATAATTGAGTCCAGATATTGGGACTCGAGAATACCTTCCAGATATCTTTCGGATGGACTCCCATACTTTAGTGGACGATGTTGTTCTCTTAATGGTGCTTAGAAACTCTTTCCAGGAGGTGGATCTGGATTCTTTGATAGTTCTGCGCGCTTTTGCTCTAGCAATCCGATATGCGGCGAGGTTTTCCGGAGATGGACTTGCCTTAAATCTCCGCAATGCTCTTCGTCTTGCCCGAATGGCGGAGCGACATGCGTCATTCCACCAGGGGACGTGAGGTCTTCGCGGAAAAATGGATGTTCTCGGAATGGATTCTTCAGCGGCGTGATGAATCACTTGGGTCACATGGTCGACCCTCTCTTGGACACTACCCGTTTCTCTGAAGACAGAGAGGGAACGGTACTGTGTCCAATTGGCCTTTCTGAGAATCCATTTCTGTGGCTTGCTTTCGGGAATAGTCGCACGTTCCTGCAACGACAACCAGATAGGATGATGGTCGCTACCATGCAGATCATCTTCTACCTTCCATTGAAAGATATCAGCAACTTCAGGGGAGCAAACCGATAGGTCTATAGCAGTCCATGACCCCGTGCCAAATGCGAAGTGGGTCATCTCCCCGGTGTTCATTAAGCATACATCTTCTCCCTCAAAGAGACAATTCAGCAGTGACAGAGTGACAGAGAAAGAACGTAAAAGTGTTATGAAAATGTAATTTCTTTGACAGAAATTGATGTATTTTCGTATCTCCAGTGCGTTTGCTGTACTCCTATATATATTATCATACTCATATCTTTATTTTCAGTTTACGAAAGGTGTATTCTACGTCTGCTTGGTCCATTTACACTGCTGAATATTATTCAAGCTTCTTGAAACAGTAAACTAATGCGAAAGTGTAGCAGACAGAAATAATTTTACTGCGTCTATACCAAACTTTCAAGCGAAATACCGCTAATGCCGATGTAATACATACTAATTGTATTTTACGTACAGAAAATTGAAGCAAAATCGTTAGAGTCGTTTTTGAGAAATATTCGAAAGAGTTCTTTGACCTTCATGTAAAATACCCTTCGTTTTAAAGTTTTAAAAAAATTAGAGCACGTGCGTTGACATATACGTTTTATCATAAATACGAAATATGAATCAAATATATTCATCCGTTTACTCTGAATCGCTGCGCACAGACGGACAGGCGTTATACCAAAAACCAAGGACAATTTTCTGAATCAGGGATAACCAAAACGGATATTTCCGTCGAATTTTTTCACGATTACAAAACTTTCTATATACTACGTATATGAGAAAGTGAAAACAGACAACAACAAAAAAAGAGAACAATAACAGAGTAACTAGACAAATGGATGTAAACCTGAAAATATCTCACGTCCATTACAGACGACGTCTGGAATAAAAAATGTAACTTTTCCGAAACTAATCGCAATGCACTGTACCATATTTAACACTTGCGGACAAGAAACTGAATGTAGGTCTGACTCATGAACCCTTGAGCAACATGTCGGAACTAAAACGATTTATTATTTGAAGAATTGAGCTCTTAGCACTTTCATAATACCCCTGTACCGTAATATACTTAACAATATCCTCACTAGGAGAGGTAAAGAAACAACTCGAAAAGTGGCTGAGTGAAATGTTGTGCGAGGATCGCCCTAGTCGTATTGGTTTCAGCTCTTCTTCCCACTCTCTTATTACTGTCCAGAACTAAGTTGAATAACAGTGGAGATAACCCGTCCTCTTGTCGCACACCAGTCTTGATCATGAACGGATCAGAGATTTCACCCATGAATTTAATTTTTGATGTTGTATCGGTTAGTGTCTGTTTGAATAGTCTTAGTGTTTTAGGGTCAAGTCCGTTCTTGTAGATGTTGAATAACGATTTTCTATAAACAGAATCGTATGCCTTCTTGAAATATATGAAGGTGCAAATGATTGGAGCATTCTTAATGGCCTTGAGTTTCAGAAATGTTTTCAGATTGAAGATTTGTTCTGTGCACGAACAACCTGGGCGGAAACCTGCATGATATTCAACAATTTTGTGTTCTAATTGTTCTTGAGTTCTATGTAGTAAGCATGCTAAGATTTTGTAGCAAACAGATTCCTCTGTAATTGTTCACATTTGTTCTATCTCCTTTCTTGTGCAAAGTATGAATAAGTGCACATTTCCAGTCATCAGGAATTTTTTCCGTTTTCCAAATGGTAGCAACTATTTTTGTAAGTTCGTGTAGAGGCTCTGGTCCAAGGTTTTTTAGTAGCTCTGCAATGATGCCGTCTTCACCAGAAGCCCGATTGTTTTTCACTTTACGTGTATGATTATGGATCTCTTCACATGTTGGAGGTAGTGATTCTGGATAGGTGGCGGGGTAGTCATGTATTGGGAATCTTGTTTGAGGTTCACGGCAGTTAAGATCAGTGAAGGAACGTGCTAGTTCGTGACAATTATCTTGCTTAGTTAGTGCACGTTTTCTTTCTTGTTTCCTGAAGCACAAATTTTGAGGTGTATACCCACGGACCTTCCTTGCAAGTCTTGTAGAATTCTCTTATTGAAGTTGTGGAAGTTTTCTTCTATATAATCCAATTGCTCCTCCATGTACTTTTCCTTAGTGTGCCTAATGAGTTTTGCAGCCTTTTTTCTGGACCCATTAAAATGATATAGAGTTTCTTGAGATTCCTTACTATTGTGTATTTGAAAAGCCTGCTTGCGAGCCTCCAATAACTTTTCAAATTGTGAGTCTCACCAAGGATGTTTACTGTTCTTTTTCAATAGTATGAGTTCTTTAGCTTTTTGTGTGAACTTATGAAATTCTTCCCATGTGCTTGCTTGTTGTTCCCATTACTGTTTGATGTTGGATTCTACAATCTTCGTGTCAAACTACTCTACGTGTTCTTTTTTATTGATTATCTTCGGTGTAAATTTGATTTTGTTTCGAGTTAGGTAGTGGTCAGTGGCACCTCTACGAACTTGAACATTATGGATCTCCCTTTGGACAGGGTAGGAAATTGTCACATGGTCTATCTGGAATTCCCACACCTGTTGTATGGATGACCTCCATGTTTTCTGTTTTCGTGGTGATTTCCTCAAAGATGTTGACATGATCTTCAGGTTGATTTGCTGACATAATGAGTCTCCTACCGTTCTTGTTTGTATATTTGTGGACAGGAAATTTTCCCAGTTTTTTGTAACTTTTTTCCCTGCCAATTTGTGCATTAAAATCACCAAGTAAAATTTTTATGTCATCTTTGGGGATCTAGGCCATCACTGCTTCTAATGTTGTCCAGAATTTATCTGTGGATTCAGGATATTTCTTGTTGTCTACATTTGTAGGAGCATGTACATTAAGCATAGTATATTTCTTGTTCGCACACTGTAGGCGCAGTCATTAACGGGGATGATTTCCCTTATTGAACTTATTATCTTCTTGTTCACCATGAAGGCTACGCCAAAAAGTGGGGCACCCTGTGCAACTCGTTTCCGTTTTGC